>PVJI01007589.1:0-77262 GCA_004026765.1 Micronycteris hirsuta
GACACCATCAAAGTTTAAGTGAAGGAAATGGGTGGTGGGGGGTAGGGGGTAGTGGTGAGGGGTAAATGCAGACAACTGTAATTGAACAACAATAAAATAACTTAAAAAAGCGAAATGACTCATTCAATCTGTGAAATTAAAAAGGATAGTTTGCTATGGGCAAGAGATGTATATACATGTTTACTGATTCCAGATAGGGGGAGGCGAGAGAGGGGGTGGGGATCAGTTGCCTCCAGCATGTGCCCTGACTGGGAATCGAACCTGCCACCCAGCCAGGGCTGGCAAGTTATTTTTTAAGGTCTTCTGACACTCAGCATGATTTTAGGCTTTCTTGAAAGGACGATATCCCATCTGACTCACTTCTCTTTTCTCAATTCGAATGATTTTCCTACTTGCTTAAAAAGTGACTTGAGCCAGAACCCATGTAGCCTATGTAGGAGAGACACAAGAAACCTTAGTCCCATATTGCTTGCATCTAAGCACACTATATTCTCTTTGTACAAGAGAGAACTATGCACTAGAAAATGATTTTCTCTGAAAAGGGAGGGTGTGTATGAACAAATATGCCTATCATTGTTTTTCTGTGGGCTACTTGAATCATTATGTTTTTAACCAATTTCCAACTTGATGTGTGATTGCCTTGTGACTTAATGTCTTTCCTGCCTTTCTCCAGTTTTTCAGAAGGAAAAAACCAGATTTATCCAGTACCTGACATTAGGTTCAGTTACTTTTAAAAACTATATTTGGGGTAGACGGTTTTCATGTCACATGAAAAAGCTGTGCATAAGTTCTTTAATTATAGCATCCAGTGCTGATCCTGATTATTAGCTGGTCACTGTTGAATGTTGATGAAAGATAATAAAATTAGTAGCTAATATTCTTGCATCTCATTGTGGTTGTGATTTGCACTTCCCTGATGATCAGTGATGTTAAGCACCTTTTCATGTACCTGCTGGCCATCTGTACCGCTTCTCTGGGAAAATGTCTATTCAGATTTCCTGCTTATTTTGCAATCACTTTTTTTTCTGTTGAGTTATGATGAGTTCTTTATATATTTGGAATGCATCCCTTATCAGATACATGATTTGTAAATACTTTCTACCATGCCTTTCCATTTTGTGGACGGTTTCCTTTGCTGTACAGAGCTTTTCTGTTTGATGTAGTCACACTTATTTTTGCTTTTGTTGCCTTGGCTTTTGAGGTCAACTCCAAAAAGTCATCACCAAGCCTGACATCAAGGACCTTACTGCCCGTGGTTTCGCCCAGGGGTTCTATGGTTTCAGGTCTTATATTTAAGCCTTGAATCCATTTTGCGTTGATCATTCTGTGTGGTGCAAGACAGTGGTCTACTTTCATTGTTTTGCATGTGGATGTTCAGTGTTCCCAATGTCACTGACTGGCGAGACTATCCTTTTCCCACTGTTTGTTGTTGGTTCCTTTGTGAGTGAGTGAATTGACTATATATCCATGGATTTATTTCTGGGCCGTACTCTGCTGTGTTTGATCTATGGGTCTGTTTTTATGCTAATATCATATTGTGTATTATGGCTTTGTAATATAGTTTGAAACCAGGAAGCACGATGCCTCCAGCTTTGATCTTCCTTCTCAATATTGCTTCGGCTGCTTGGGGTTTTTGTGGCCTTGTGAGGAGGCAGTCACGAACTGGGTTGGAGAAGAAGGTGGACTTTGAATACCAGGCTAAGGAGGGTGAACTTTACTCTGTAAGCCAACAGGAGTCACAGACATATTTAAGGAAAAGAATAATATGCAATCTGAATGTTAGGAGAGTAACTAGAAACATCTAGAAGAGGACTTGGAAAGGGAGAGAGGCCCAAAACGGAGAAACCAATCAGGAGAGTACTCCTACTGTCTGTTCAGCGGATCATGTGATGAAGGCTAAATTTGGGCAAAAGCAGCTGAAGAGTTTTCCTTTTTTAAACAAATTTTTATCATTATCATCATTATTATTATTCTCCCCTCACCCCGAGGACATGCATATTGATTTTAGCGGGGATGGGAAGGAGAGGGAGAGAAAGAGTGAGTTTTTCTCTTTTTAAGAGAGGTAAGAAAAGACTGGCCTTGATGAGTGACTTGACGGTTATATTGGCTAAAGAGAGTGAGGAAAGGGCCCCGGCTGGTGTGGCTCAGTGGGCTGAACGCTGGCCCGCAAACCAAAGGGTCACCAGTTCGTCCGATTCCCAGTCAGGGCATGTGACTGAGCTGCAGGCCAGGTCCCCGGGTGAGGGCCAAGGAGAGGGGAAGATTGATGTTTCTTTCCTCTCTTTCTCTTTCCCTCTCTCTCTAAAAATAAATAAAATCTTAAAGAACGTAGAAAAGGGTTGGCTTTAGAGGTGATGGACAGCGGTGATCATACCATGGGGCATATACATATGTCCAAGATCATCCAGATGCATACACTAAGTGTGTGCAAGTTTTCTGTCTATCAATTGTATTGGAAGAAAGCTAGAAAATACAAAGAAGGTCGGTAAAGGAAGAAAGTGTAGAAAATGATGGCCTTTGTGAGGTTTGGAAAATTGGTGGAGATGTTCTGGAGGTTGATCAGGATTTTGGACTGGGTTCCATTTTCATCCAGAAGACACTCAGGAGAGAGGTGTGGCCATATAGGCTTACGGCTGTCAACATGGCCAGAGCCAAGTCCCGGCAGTAGCGCCCAGGTAGAGCGACAGGGACGGAGGGAGAATGGTGGGAAAGCCTGCAGGGGACGCCCTGAGAGAGACACAACATCACCTGTGTGGTAATTAGCTACAAAATATTTAACTTTACTCCACTCACGAGTACAACTGAGGAACATACTACAGAACAACTAACTGGCTTGCCCACTTCTAAAATGTTCTACAGTGGTAGGAAAAATGTAGGGAGGCGGGGGAAGTGTTCTAGATTAAAGCCGACTGAAGAGACGCAGTGGCTAAGTGCACAGCATGACTCCTGATTGTGTTCTGAATGAAAAAAGCAAAAAACTGTACGTAATATTATTGGAAGAAGTGGGGCTATTTGAATATCAATGATATATGAGATGATAGTATTGTATGGCGTTAAATTTCCTGAGTGGGATAATTCTATGGTGGTTATGTAGGAGAGCATGTTTCACCTTGGAAGAGACATATTGAAGGACTTAGGGGGTCATTCATTATGTATGGTCATTATGTATGAAGCATAATCATTAAATAGGTTAGTGAAATGAAAAGCAAATCAACCAACTATACACATAAATATGCACATAAATATAAAATATGTACATAAATATAAACATATGCAGTATTTACAGAGATGTTAACATATAGATATGCATAAGTGGATGTGACTGTAGATAAAGCAAATGTGGAATTAACTGTAGTTCTGCCATAATCTGGAAATTGTTCTAAATCAGAAGCTAAGGAGTCATTCCAAGTTGTTAGGAAGTCATGGGTGCCATGTGCGTAGTTCAGGAAAGCCAAGAGAACCTAACTGTTCATTCATTTCTTTGTCTGTATTTTCTAATGAATGGAAGCTTCATTAGGACAGTCTCCCAGTAAAAAAAAAAAAGTTTAAACACACACATGGCACACTGAGACCTACCAGAGATAAGTATGTCATGGTTTGAGGAAGCACTGCATTCATTAGATGGATCATCTAGTACGAACTCACCTGCACTTCACTTTAAACAGTCATGGGGGTTATATATTCAAAGAATGCAACTGTCTGTCCGAATAAGATTCATCGAATCCTGGCCTTATCTAACACACATACCTTTAAAGCATGAGGCTACCCATTGCATTTATTTATGTATCTATTTTTATTTTATTTTTTATTTTAGACAGAGGGGAAGGGAGGGAACAAGATAGGGAGGGAAACATCTCGCTTGCCTTCTGTACGCACTCTGACCGGGGAGCAAACCCAGAGCTAGGCGCGTGAGCTGACCGGGAATCGAACCCGCGATCTTTTCACTTTGCAGGACAACGCCCAACCCACTGAGCCTCACCAGCCAGGGCCTCATTGCATTAATTTAAACACCTGCATGCATCCTTCCAGTAGATGGCTGGGTTTTTTTCCTCCTTAAACAAAGTCAGCTTATACAACTAAAAAAGTCTCCTTTGAATTCAGTCTTTTCTTTCAGAGAACAAACTTAACCACAGAGCCTATCCATTTTACATTGGCAAATTATCTCTAAGTCCATCTCCCCCTGGAATATAGCGCTTTCGTCCTTGTACTCAGTTCTGCCGCCATCCTCTCAGCTCCACAACTCATCAGGACCGCAGGCTGATATGGACTTTACTGGGGGCGCTTTCACGGGCACGCTGCCTCTTTGCCAGTGTCGACAGGCCGAAATAATGAATGCTTCTAAGCACCCAGGGCCCTACGTCTGACCACGAAAATATGTGCCTCAGTTTCACAGGCTGTGCTCACTGCAAAACAAGGGGAGACCCCCCGCAGTAGGAAATAACAGCAGCGGCACGAAAACTCACTTGTTTTTGGAATTTATAGACTTTTCAAAGGCATACAATATTTTTTTCACATGCTCTGTGATCTTTTGCAGTTTGTTAGCTCTATTCAAATCCCATGCAGAGACAGAGACTCCGGTGAGGAGATTGCCCTAAATTACCAAGCTGTGGGAAAGCCGGGAAAATGGCAAACATTTTCCGTACTTTCATGAAAGACAGGAAACCTGGCTTCCTATAAGGTGATTTCCGTGGAGGATATGCCCCTGGCCCACCACATAGGGTTCTCAAAGTTCATCAGGTCTGCTTCTCTTCCTCCTCAGACACACCCATCTCCTCTGTGCCCTCGTCAGCCTTCCCCAATCTTCGGTGATTCCTAAGGGCCTCACCACCATGCAGGTGAGCCCCCCAGACCTGGCCTGGTCCACCCAGGAACCACAGCCCTCATTCATCTCCACGTCCAGTCTTCAGCGGCTCACCGGGAGGCTACCCCTTAGATGTCGGCATTGCTTGGAAGTAGGAGTTTACTCCCATGATGCCCAACTTTAAAAAAAAAATTTAAATTTATTTTTAGGGAGGGAGAAAAAGAGGGAGAGAGACATCAATGTGTGGTTGCCTCACACGCACCCCCAACTGGAGACCCGGCCCACAACCCAGGCATGTGCCCTGACTGGGAATCAAACTAGCGACCCTCTGGTTCCCAGCCCGCGCTCAATCCACTGAGCCACACCAGCCAGGGCAGCCACGATGCCCAACTTTTGAATTTTCCGGGCCGTGGCCGCTAATCTCTACCGTATAACTCACTCACAGCCTCGGCCCTTTTTGCCCCATCAGTTTTGGTAAGGTACTTTGCCTTTCTATATTCTACTCCCATGGAAGATCTTAAGTATAAAATGAATTCCTCAACACAGCGCGATGCCAGGGAACAGAGCTTCAAGTGTGAGGACAGAGGGAGTCACAGGTCTTTTCCTTTCTGTGAGGGGAGGTCAGGAGGGTCAGGTATGACCAGTTTAGGGCCCAGGGAACAGGAAGCAGAGCCTGGGGCTGGCTCATAGGGCGTGGCCTTACAGGAGAGGGAGAAACTCGGAGAATGGACCCAGTATCTGCGGCCTTCATAAAACCTGCAGTGTCTAGCCTAGCACGGCAGGAAAAACCAGTGAGCAAATGGCTGTCGACTCGTGTCCTGCCATTTGAGCAGTGGATTCATCACCACTGCGAAATGCTTTACTTGTGTTGACCTTCTTTTACCATGCATGCTTTGCGAGCTCCAGTTTTCTTTGAACAGAGTCCTAAGTGTAGAACACTAGTGAAGACCTTGTGGACCATCCCCTCAACAAATTCATTTTTTACGTTAGCCCTCAGTTCCTTGGTCATATTCCAAACGCGTCTGCTTTCCTCAAGCCTCACTCGTTTTCAAGATTACCCGGTCTTTTATTGCACTCTAAAGACAGAAATCTTCCAATTTCTCTTCTCTTGGCTGAAAATGCTATTTCACCAGTAGCTACTGCAGTCACAGCGATCCAGGCAACTGCGGTTTTCACTGCCCCCGAGCCCTGTCAGCACGTGACCCTAGGTTCCCTGAACCTAACCCTGCTCCCTCTTCCTTCACTGCCCGTCACCCACACCGAGGTCTTGCCCGAGGCACCGCACCCCGGCACCTTCGTTATCCGCTTCTCCTCTCACACCCTTCAGCTTGCGGTGCTGCGGAGCTCGTTCTCGCAGCTCTCCGGCCTGCGCTTGCACACCGGTCACGGACGTGTATTCTAACTTCTTTCCGGACGTGACTGAGACCTGGCACTGCCTCAAACACAGCATGTCCACAGTCAAACCGAACCCTCTCCCCTCGTTTCCTCTCCTCGCATTTTCCAGTCAGTCCTCTGGGCCCGGGGACTCTATTTTCACACAATAGTCTCACAGTCATCTCCTCCCATGTGGTCGCTGACCTCTCCCAAGCCTTAAGTCCTCAGAACTCTCGTCACTTCTCCTAACTGGTCTTTCCTCCTATGGTGGTTTTACTTTGGGCCTGGCACAGCTGCCAGAATACATCTTCTAAAATATTTCTTACCTGGTTTAGGGTTTTCCACGGCACCCTGATGCTCACCAAAATGAGTCCGATGCCTCTGCCCAACATTCACGTCACTAGACTGTGCAGCCTGATTTTGCCACCTCCTGCTTGGACCCTGTTTTTCCCCTAACTATTGGCTCTTTCTGGCCCTTGGCCCAAGGTCTTCATCTGTACATGTTCAGCTACGCTTGGTTTCTACTCCATCCTCTGGAACCCCTCCCAAATATCAACTCATCACAAAGCCTACTTGGGTCTCCAGAATGAAGGAAACTTGAATACCACGCTTCCTTGATCCACATAACTGAATGGATGGCCCTTTGGGGGCTAGGAGTGTGTCAATCATCTTGGTACCCCTAAGGCATTTATAATGATGCCTCATCCAGAAACGACATTAGATAATTTAGCCGATGATTTGAACCTCCCAGCAAACAGCCCATCCCTTCCAGACCTTAAGACATAGCATCCAGGAATAGCTAAGAGATTCACTTACCCATGGATTCTGAAGTCTGACTGCCAACCACTCGGAGCAGCATTGGCTGACTGCTGTCTGACCTCTGAAGAGAGGTTGAAGGAGAAGAGACTGTTGTACCATTCACCTTGGCCTCTGCTTGAGGCTAAGTCATCCAAAAGAAAACAGAGTTACTTTTTATAGTGAACACTCAGATACATTAACCATGAAAGCATTATAGACATTCGGGACTCAGAAAGTATGACCTTTCCTACTCTGGGAAATTTCACTATTGACGGGATCCTTGGGTATTGTCTTTGTATCTGAACTGTGCCCCTGACATATCTGAGGAAATTACAGCTACAGTGGAAAGATATATAGTCCCTAGACTAAATAACTAGAAGATTTAGGACCAGGGTGCCGAACTCATGTTTACCGGGGGCCACATCAGCCTCGCAGTTGCCTTCAAAGGGCTGAATGTAATTTCAGCTCCTTAACAGTTAAGGAGTAGTTACATGCATACAGTCCTAAAATTGTTTTGGCCCTTCGAAGTTGACTGCGAGGCTGATGTGGCCCCCAGTGAAAATGAGTTTGGCACCCCTGCTGTAGGAGGTCACATGAGAATGGTGGAACCGTGCGGGACCACAGAAATGTAGTGGAGAACTCGTATTTTGTACAGTATTAAGTGGCAAGAGGGAGAGAACATATCCCCAAATTTAACATTCCCAGAAAGCCAGGACCATGTGCAGGTAGGGCCCACTGCGATGTAGTGTCTTACTAGGTTTTCAAGAGAGGCTTAAAAAATTATCTTTCAGAAAACTTAGGCAAAACCCCAAAGGGTATATCAGAAAATAATGCTAATTGCTAAAAAGGGAGTTCCATTTCAAGAGGTAAAAGTTTCACTTTTAGTGAAAACCTTTAGGTATTTTTTTGAAGATGAATTTCAAATCAGTCAAACAAAAACACATATTTGTAGGCAACAATCTTGTAATCAACACACTAGTTTTTCTCCCCAGATCCCTTGATATCCAGCACTTTGCTAGACACATACTAGGTACTCGACAAATCGATGTTTGTCGCACTTCTATAAAAGGAGTTTTGACCCTGGCCAGGTAGCTCAGTTGGTTAGAGCATCGCCCCGATACGCCAATGTTGCGGGTTCGATCCCCAGTCAGGGCACATACAGGAATTAACTGATGAGTGCATCAGTAAGTGGAACAACAAATTGATGTTTCTCTCTCCTTTCCTCTCTCTCTCTCTCTAAAAATCACTGAGTACAAAAAAAAAAAAAAGAAGTTCTGTTTTTCAGTTTTGCTGAAGAGGGACAAGCACATTTTTGTAAATGTGCCAAGTTAGAGGGGTGCGGGCCTCACCTGCTCCAGCAGCTGCCTCAGCCTGTGTAACTGGGACTCCAGCTGCTTGTTGTGGTCTTCCAGGATCTGCATCCTGGCCTCCAGGCGCCCTTTGTGTTGGCGCAGTAGCTTGGCCTCAGCAATGAGCTCAGCATCCCGGGGACTCTGAGGAGAGGTGGGCATCATTTCAGGAGGAGACGGCAGTGGGGACAGGCCTTTGTGTTCATGCTGCTGCTTCAGACGATCATATTCCGCTTGCAGATTTCTGTTGGCATTGAGGGATTAAAAAAAAAAAGGAAAAAAAAAAGTAAGTTGAACATCATCACCAGAGTTCATATAAAACGGCCGAGAGATGCACCTGACTGCCAGCAAACACAAGAGCAAGCAAAAGAGAGGCACTTCATGGATGGATTTTAGGATGACGGTCTTAGCGATGCTCCAAAAACCAACATAAAATCGGAAGCGTCTGCCCGGTGTGTGAGGGGAGATGCTTTTCAATCTCTTCTTTTCTACTAAAGGCCTTCTGAGTGCTCTGTTCAGACAAGTCAGCAGCAAAGGATTTCATCGTTTTGGAAATACTTCTTTATAATGTCGTGAGATCACAATTTTCATACCTCTATCAACCCTTTGGTTTGCTTTAAAACTCATCAAATCTTTTCAGCGGCAATGTGTAAAGAACATGGTAAGAGTGTACCCATGTACCCAGCACAGCGCTTTCATTCATGTGACATGTGCCATATTTTCTTCAAAAAGCTTTTTTTTGAAGAAATAAAATATGACAGTTCAAGGTCAAGCGCCCCCGCATGCCCTGCTCAATAGCCTATCAGCCCCTCCTCACCATCGCCCCCCCTCCTGCATTCCGAGTCCGTCATTACCACGAGCGTATCCACAAATATTAGGATGAACTTAATCAAGATGCCGCCATTCGGCTGTTTCTTTACCTACAAAAATGGCCACTTCATGGAATTCGATCCAACAGCATTATTTTTCACGTTCTTAAACTTCACGTTTAAGAACTTAATGTTGAAGAATGTACATACCATTCTAAGAGTTGCTTTTTGCCTTCAGCACCGTTTTGCAGAGGTAGCCATGTTGATACATAATAGTTCACGATTTTAAGTGCTGTAAGGTATTATTCTGCTGCGTGAATATGCCAACAACATTCTCCTGTCAACGGACATTTAAGTTTCCAACTTTTCACAGTTATAAACAATGATGCAACGACCTTCCTTCTACCTGTCTCCTTGGGTACCTGTTTAAGAGATTCTTTATAGAACATGCCTAGAATGTGGAATATCTGAGTTCCAGCAACACTAACATTGCTGCATATTACCAAATTGCTCTCCTAAGTGCTCTGACCAATATACTCTCTTACCGGTAGTGAACGAGGTTTCCCACGAACCCGCATCTTCCTCAAATGCTTGGGGTTACCGAACATTTCAGTATTGGCCAATCTGATGGGTGCATTTCAATTTGCATATGCTGATTATTGGTGAAGTTGAACTTCGTGTTAATTGGCTTTTTATGTTTCATTTAGCCACCTCCCCACTCGATGGTCTTTTTCTTATTAAAGTCCTGGATATATGGTGGATGCTTATTCCTTTGGGCACAGCAAATATCATCTCCTACCCATACCTCTGCGTAGCTTCTCTTTAATCTGTCCATGGTGTCCTGTTGTACAAAAACTTAGATTTCAGTATATTCCTCCATGTTTTCTGCATTTTACGTTTTGCTTAAGGAACTCTTTCTTACACTTACATTTTACAGTTGAAAATGTTGCTCTTCACATTTACGACTTTACCCAGAATCTGTTGTGCTTGGTGTAAACAAATGGTCTACTTTGACTTCCCCCACAGATAACTTATTAAGCCGGCTCCATTCATTGTATAGCTCTTTTCCCCAGTGATTTCTAATCAGCAATACGTCAAGAGTCTACATGAATGTACAAGTGTGTCTCTGAGTTCTCTATTCTCTTCCACTGGTTTCTTTCTATGTCCCATCCCTGCCCTGCACCCTGCAGATGCCACACCATGGCTCTGAAGAAGCTGGAGTCTGCTGGCCCTCCCCTGTGATTTCAGCGTCACCTTTTCATATGAAAATTCTTGGTGACCTTTGGGGTTTGCATTACACTGATCTTATCGATGAGGCTGGGAAGAAGCAGCCTTCCCGTTTTGGAGTCTTCATAGCCAGCAAGTGGCAAAGCTCTTCACGTCTTCCAGCTCATTGCACGCCCGTTAATAATGTGATATTTACTGTGCCTTTTTCTCCAGATTTTCAGGTTCAATGGTTAAATCCTTTTTTTAATGCTTTTTAATGAAATACACTTGGGGTTATAGATTTCCTCCTTGCTTTGGAATGGCTGGGAATACGATTCCCAGGGAGGACACTGCTATTTGGTACCTGGTGACTGATGAAATCGCTTTCTTATCTTTCTACCAGTTACAGGACATACCAAAAGAAAATGACAGCTTTCCGTTGTTCACAGATAATATTTTATCAGGTGAGAGAACTTCCTATCTACAGATGTGGGTGATGTATATCCATGAGAAAAGACACGAGATGCAAGTGAGGAAAGAGGAGCTTTCTCACTGTCCACTTGGAGAAAGAAAGATAATCTCATGACCAGGTTTCCTATTAAGGAAATACCTCCTGTTGTTCACATCTGGGACAGGGAATGGCACGTCTTCCAAAATGCTGGATCTCCACACTGAAGAAGAAATAAAACCCAATCTATTTATTTTTTGAAAGAGCTCTACCCTGTACCTCACATTACAAGTTTTCTACGGATTTGTTTTAAGTCATGCCGGAAATCAACACAGGATCTTTTTCATCTATGGGAATATAACTTCCTATCTGTCTTGCCTGAAGTCCCATCAGCTCTCAACCTTCAAGGACAGTTGTGTAAGTAGTTAGTTTCATGGCAGTCTGCTCTGACAGAGCGGTAAGCAGTAGAGATTTATCGACATCCACTTACTCTCAGCCAGATTCTGTCTGCCGGTCCTCGGGGGGCGAACCGAGGGCTGTCCTCACATCCACATTAGTGAGATCCAATCTCGGGCCACTTAACTGACAATTATCTAAATGTTTCTGTGCACCTGAAGCAGCATCCAATGTTCCCAAGGTTTCACTTGACAGGAGTTACCTTCCACTTTTTTCCTCCTTGCAGTGATTTTCAACTTGCAAGAAATTCACCTAGGTTGAAATGTCCCAACTAGTAACACCTTTTTTATGCAGTGTGCTATGCAGGATTCTTCTTTCTCCTCTATCGCGTCACGTGCAATGTTCTTTTCAAAAACATTCTGCTGCTATCTGGAAGTCCATGTCTAAAAACAAATGATTACTGTCTTGACATCTACTTTTCACAAAGGTACTGACATTTTCTAGAGAAGTCTTCCTTGCTATCTTGGTCTTCTGGGTCTACTTGTCTACAGATCTGTCCTGTAATGAGTTATTTCTAAGTGCCTTTGTTCAGAAGACATGGTTTAGTATATACAACACGTCACATTTCTGTTTTTATGTTTTCCAGTGAAAAGCAGAAAAGGTCATTTGAATCAGCCAGGGCTTCCCAAAGCTGAGCTGTAAAGAATACCAATTGCTCCTAAGTAGAGCTTTCTTGCCTTCCCAGATGTTTGAAATTTCTCTCGGGAGACCATTTCCTTAAAAACTCACATCCTTCTTCAGTTCTGGAAGATTTTTCAGCTATTATAGCTTCAAACATTGCTTCTTTGCCATTTCCTCCATTCTCTTCTGAAATTTCCATTAGGTATGTTTTAGAGCCTTGTGGTCATTTCCCAGTTGCAACTGCTCATTTGCATTTCTTATCTTTTCCTCTCAGTGCTGTGCATAGGAAAGGCGTCAGGGTCATCTTTTAGTTCCCTCACTTTCTGTGACTGGGTCCATTCTAGAATGTATCCTGTCTATGGAGTTTCGTAACTTTAATGATGATAGTTTTTATTTCCAAAGATGTCTTTTTCAGATCCATCTGTTCCTTCATCTATTTCTGTTTCTTAGTTTCTTGTTATTTTTAAATAAATGGTGTTTCCTTATTTATGTCTTCAAACATCCTTAATACACTTACATGCAAGCCTTGCCGCGCCGTTTTCTCATTCCCCCCTCATCTAGGTTTACATTTTTGGATGGTCAGTGTGGAGAGACGCTCTTACCTCTTAATGTGTTTTGGATTTTGGCTTGAGCCACATTTGGAAAGCGATGGCGTGTGTGCGTTTTTCTCTCCCGCCGAACCCACCTCTCTCCGTCAAGTGGTTCTGTGGTGCTTACCACTAGATCCTGTGTTGCTCATCCGCAGCAGCCACACTGAACGATATGTGTGCACTTACTGTGAGTTTTGTCACCAGGGAGCACGGCTCACGTTCTGGTCTTAAGGCCCTGACGCTCGCCTTCCACACCGCGCTCCTCACCTCTTCCCCAGGCCCTACACAGTACGTGCCTGGCTGCCTATGAGCTGGAGTCCCCCGCAGCAGTCCAAATTGGTGTCTTTTCCAGTTTCCTTTCAAGGGTAAGTATGCCCTGCATGAGTCTCTCCCGGTGTGTTTCTGTGGGGTCCTGATTTCGAATGCCTGGCTCTGGGCCCCCACCTTGTCAGGGGATAAAAGCCCAATCTGCCCCACACACTGCTCCCTGCATCGTCCCCTCCCCCCCAATTTCTGGTCCACAGAGATGTTCATCTTATTTTAAAACCAAGCTACGTCTTTTTCATGTTTGTTTCACTCCCTACGTTATCTACCACTGGATAGCTGGTAGGAGCCAACGAAGATGCCAAGAGCTAACGTGATCTTAATCAGAGGCCTCCTGGGACATGCTGATTCCATAAGTGTGTGAGCAGTGGTCCCTCAGTATCCATTCAAACCTAAATTCACCAGGATAGGCTTAAATGAGCCAAACAAGTGCCTCTCCCTTAAACAAATGTGACATACCTAAACCTACTAAACTCAATAACAAACTTGATTTTTGAGGGACTACTTTTTCCTCCTGAAGCTGTCATGCCAGAAGTCTGAAAAGTGAGAACTAGCTCAAAAGATGTATGTTGGCTAGAAACCAAGCAAAATACAAAGTTCTTTGAGTCTCAAATCTCTTTTAAAGGTATTTATGACTGTTCACAGAGATGATCAAGAACAATTGCTGTTCAAGGGGTTGGATGAGAGAAAACTTTACTAAATGTTGCTTAATAAATGTGCTCATGGTTGGCAGAGTCGTGCCAAGGCCTAGTTTTCTTAGGGGCTCGAAAATTGGCATTTAACCCTTAAATTAAGTCATTTGTTCACATTTCAAGCACATATGCCAATATCTTTAACAGTATATCCTAATGCCAGGCTGTTTTGGATGCAGTATTTATGAAGCATGGGAGATCATGCCCTTAAAAGCTCAATGACATACTTACCGCTGTTCCAAAGTGAGCTGTTTGCAAGCTTAACCACAAGTCCACATTTTACTCATCTTATTAGCTGCCTATCAATTTATGTTGTTACCAATACATATTTTACTTTTCCTGAAGTTCTACATGTACATCTCACCCTGACTGATTCTCTAATTATTAGAATGTAAATGGAGTCATTTCAACACAGATGAATATATGTCAGCAATCAGACCACGGCTCCACAGAGAATCTATTTACGTTCTTGATGATGTTGTAAATTACATTTCTCTGGTAGCTCCCTAAAGAACACTAATTCAAATTCCCTGCACATGGCTCTGTCACAATTTCTTCCTGCAGCTAGTCATCCTAAAAAAAAAAAAAAAAAAGCTCCCATCCATTATTAATTTCTTATTCTCCACAGAGCTTAAAAAAAGCCCTCCATTCTCCACCTCCATAGATGTATCTGATTAAAAGTTTGTGCTGTCAAGTGTATAAACGTGGTTGTCCAGATAGAAAATTAAAGACTTGATTTATTTTTAGAGAGAGGGGAAGGGAGGGAAAGAGGGAGAGCAACATCCATGTGTGGTTGCTTCTCGCACGCCCCCTACTGGGGACCTGGCCTGCAACCCAGGCATGTGCCCTGACTGGGAATTGAACCTGTGACCCTTTGCTTTATAGGCTGGCACTCACTCCACTGAGTCCCACCAGCCAGAGTCAGATACTAAATTACATTAAAAAAAAATCTAGTCCACTAGAAATTTTCCTAACCAAGTAATAAATAGAAGAGATGAATCAAATTGCCCTGACCTCTAACTGCTGAAAACATGAACACTCTTGGCCCTCCCAGCAATCCCTACTAGCTACATGTTAGTTATGATAAAGAGCGTTAGAACGACCTTGGTGTAATTCCTATTAATTTACAGAGGCCAAGTGTTTTCAAAGTATGTTGTCTACTGCTTAAATGCAATTCTCCTACTATGTGCAATTATACAGTTACATAATGCTATTTTGAAGTCAGGAACCAGGGCCACTTTCCACTGATGAATGCCTTTTAAGCAGTACTGCCCATTACGCTGTGCGCCAAAGCACGGACACCCACAGCGTCTGTTTCATAAAGTGGGAACAACTATTCTCTAGTTTTACCCTCATACAATATTAAAAGCAGCTAAATCATATCCACCAATCTGGACGCAGGCAAATGTAGTAAATCACAGAGCATTATCACAGCAACTGTAAGTCTAGCAAATTAGCAATGTCTAAAATAAAAAGGATAAAGACAAATTTTGCCAGCACGATGTAGTTTCAAAACTGGGAATCGCACAGAGCCTTTTCAATTGTAACACAAATATTTCGGCTACACTGTGAAATGGTATCAAACGCGAAGTTAAAAACACCCTTCAACTATCTGGGACGAGACGTGAATGCGCCTTGGCGTTACCAGTGTTACTTAGGAGAGGTTCACAGGGCGAAAGCTACAGTCACGTATTTCAGGGCTGCCTTTAGCAAAACAGTAAACATGGCAGGGCTCCCCCAGGCTCTCGCTTCCAATTGTTTTCTCAACACTGTCCCCCTTGCCTGCATTCAGGGCTCCTAATTCCAACCCCTTCCTACTGAAATTTGCTCAGTAGAATGGTGTTATATAGTCGTCTTTTAAACCTTACTGGGATTTTGAAATAATGCGCCATTTCTTCCAGTGGTATCTGCATTTTAAAAGAGATGTTGAAGCACGAAAGGAAAAAGAAGATAATCTTGCATGCCTTGTGCCACCGCTGGCTGACGGGGGAGTTGGAAGAGGGTTGCAGAGCATGGTTTTGCACCCAGAGAGACCCTGAGGCGCAGCCAAGGCTCTGTCACTCTCTGAGGCTGGGGCCCCACTGAAGTGGTCTCACCCCATCGGAGGCTTCATGCGCCAGTGTGCTTCGTGCTCCATAGGCACAGCTTGCTTAGAGTCGTGCCCAGCCCCTTCTACGCATTCCATTCACGTTGGTTATTATTATTGTTGTTACTTCTTTCTCTGTATGTTCGGAACTTTTTAGATTTGGAAACTCAGGTGTGCTGAAATGTCCTGTTAAAGAAAGCACTTAGCCCTGGCTGGTGTGGCTCAGTGGATTGAGCGCGGGCTGTGAACCACAGGGTCACCGTTCGATTCCCAGTCGGGGCACATGCCTGGGTTGGGGGCCAAGTCCCCAGTGGGGGGCGTGCGAGAGGCAACCACACATGGATGTTTCTCTCCCTCCCTTCCCTTCTCTCTCAAAATAAATAAATAAATAAATAAAAAAGAAAGCACTTAAATAAAAGCCATCTACTAAGACTTCCTGAGCTTGGCAGAAAATATATGTATATAGTGTTCGGAAAGGGATTCCATTCAATATTTGCTCTCTGTATGTGAGTTATAGCCCTCTAGCCATTATTAGAGATACCTGTGAATTTGGAAATTACAATATTTTCCACCCTCTGCACAAAATGAAATCACTGACGTAAGACTACTAGGATGAGAGTTCCTGAGATTTGACAGAATCCGCTGGGCATGCAAAATGATCAGAGTAGGTGTGTAGGTTGCTGCCGTAATAAAATACTCGGACTGAGTCTACAGGGTTAACGGATTGAGATGGACTCTATTTCGGGGATATGCCTGTGACACATCGATCTGTTATCTTGAGTGAATTCCCAGACACAGACTCTGATAGTATCAATTAGCTTTAGTTTCTTTATCTTCACTGATTGCGATATCTTGCACAAATTCCTGATCGGGGGACTAATATATCATTGTCTATAGACTAAATGTATTAATCAGAAGTTCAACACAGGAAGAGAAGAATTCATTAAAAGTCCTGTTATACTCGGAAATAAGGCCGACAAAGAAAACCCCAGACAAAAATGGCACTAGCTAGCTGTCACCATTCTAAAGGACACTGGGATTGGACAGGCTTTAAAAATGAGGACGTCTAGTCCTCAGGAATAGTACCATTGGGTAAAGCATGTTTCAGTTTTCAGACAAATACAGTTAAGTATCAAGCTTCCATTGTCTGTGGTCAGCAAAAAGCTAAAACACTCTCTGGGAGAATCATAATTTCATAAGCTTTGTGTGTCCAAGGCTTGAGTCCCTCATGAGTAGTTGGGCTTGGCCTTCATTCTCCCGGTAAATTCATCTCGATGGCCTATTTTTCACTTCCTGGCACACACCGCTGTACATGCTTGCCATATCTGATCCCACAGCCTCATCTATTACAACGACAGAAACTACAGAGTCACTCCTTTGCAATAAGTCTCTGTACTTGCACACGAGTGTTCACGGCAGCATTATACATAATAGCCAGTAAGTTGAAACAACCCAAATGGCCACCAACTGCTGAATGGATTAAGAAAACAGGGTTTAGCCATGTGATGGAATAACATTCAGGAATAAAGAGAATGAAGTACTAATACGTGCTCCCGCAGAGATGTTCTTTAAAACACGATGAAAGAAGCCAGTTATAGAAGAGCGCATATTGTATTATTCATTTATATGGCATGTCCAGAGCAAGCAAATCTGTAGCAACAGAAAGCATATTGGTGATTGTCTAGGGCCGGGGCAGGGTTGTTTGGGACAAATGGAGAGTGACCGAAAACGAATATGAGGTTTCTTTCTGGGGTAAGGAAAGAGTTCTAAAATTCATTCTGTGATAATGTTGCACGATTCAGTGCATGTCTTAATAACCAGTGAATTAGACACTTTAAATGGGTCCACTGTATGGTATGTAAATTATACCTCAAGAAAGCGCTTCAACAAAATTAAAAATAAGTCCTAGGAGCAGGCAGATCCTGAACTCACTTTCTCCCAGACACATCAAACTTGTCATTAAACTTAGACCAACCACCACTGAGAACCACCTGAAGACCAGCTGAACACAGTCCTAAAACAGGCTGTAAAGAAGCCGTGTTCACATGGGAGGAGGGGCAGGGACACCATCCAGGCAGGTCCCACACGCACAGAGTGGTAAGTCACAAACAGGAGCGATGTCTCAGCCATGGAGGACAGCCCCCCCCGCCATCGCCTCCCGGAGAAGTGAGGGGGCCAAAGCCAAAAAACGGAGTCCCGCGTGAAATGTGCCTTTGAAAACCATCAGGGATTATGTCTGAGCAAGAGGAAGAGCAGTGGGGCGCCAAGATGCCGCTCTTCCAGGGCGCAAGCACAAACTCACTCGCCACACGGGACAGCGCAGCTGCAGCAGGTTGAGAAGAGAAGTGCCTGGACACACGGGGAGGAACTGAATTGACTGACTTCAGGGCGAGGGCAAGAGGGACCGGAATCAGTGGGGACCCCTCCGGGGAGAGAAGCACAGGCGGGCACATCTGTTCCTTCGTTTCTTTTGTCGTACTCTCCTTCCACCTGGCTGGCCCGGCTCAGGGGGTTGCCAGGTCTGTCACTCTCCGTTAACCTTGCTAACACCACGTGGCCCATCCAACCTGCTCACCCCAAAAGGCTTCACACATGGAAGTCTATTCCAAGCGCCCCCAAGCTCAGCACAGGCCATCGCTGGCCTCAGCTCGAATTGTAGCTCCTATTAAATGGCCCTAAGCCTGGCACAAATGGCACCCAGCCTCAGCTTGCATCATAGCTCCCGCCACAGGGCCCCAAACCTGCACAAGTGGCCGCCAGCTGAGGCCCGAACCAGATCCCCTCCCAAGCAGATCCACCACGACACACCGAGGGGGGGCCTTGGCCCCACCACAGTGACTCCAGTGCCGGGGGGCCAGCCCTTACACACCAGACCATCTGCGGTAGTAAACTCTTTGACAGAGATCTTAGCAAATTTTTTTTTGGATCTGTCTTTTAGGGAAAAGGTAAGAAGAGCAAAAATAAATGGGGCTACATCAACCTAAAAGCTTTTGCACCACGAAGAAAACCATCAACGAAATGAAAAGGCAACCTACCGAATGGAAGAACATATTTGCAAATGATACATCTAAGGAGTTTAATATCCCTAATATATGAAGAACTCACGTAACCCCCCCCCCAAAAGACACCAAACAATCCGATTAAAATACGGCAGAGGACCTAAACAGACACTTCTTCAAAGAGGACATATAAATGGCCCATAGACATACGAAAAGATGCTCAACGTCAATAACCATCAGAGGAATGCAAATTAAAACCACAATGAGCCCTGGCTGGTGTGGCTCAGTGAATTGAGCACCAGCCTGTGAACCAAAGGGTCGCTGGTTTGATTCCCAGTCAGGGCATGTGCCTCAGTTGGGGGGCCAGGTCAACAGTAGGGGGTGGCTGACACGCAACTGCACCTTGATGTTTCTCTCCTCCTCTTTCTCCCTCCCTTCCCCTCTGTCTAAAAATAAATAAAATCTTAAAAAAAACCCACAATGAGATTTCATCTCACACCTTTCAGAATGGCTCTCATCAATAAATCAACAAACAATAAGTGCTGGCGAGCATGTGGAGAAAATGGAACTCTCGTGCACTGTTGGTGGGAATGCAGACTGCTGCAGTCCCTGTGGAAAGCAGTATGGAGATACCTCAAAAAATTAAAAATAGCCCTGGCAGGTATGGCTGAGTGGATTGAGCATGAGCTTGCAAACCGAAAGGTTGCTGGTTCGATTCCCGCTCAGGGCACATGCCTGGGTTGCGGGCCAGGTCCCCAGTTGGGGGTGTGTGTGAGGCAACTATTTCATTCTCACACAATGGGGGTGTGTGTGTGGGGTGTGTGTGTATGTGTGTGTGTCTCCCCATCCCTTCCCCTCTCTCTAAAAATAAATCTTAAAAAAAATTAAAAACTACCACATGACTCAGCAACCTCACTTTTCTAGATATTAATCAATATCTAGAACAATTAAAAATATCACTTTAAACAGATATATGCACCCCTATGTTCACTGCAGCATTTACAATAGCCAAGATATGTAAGCAACCTAGGTATCCATCAATAGATGAGTGAATAAAGATGATGTGAGATATATGTCACAGAATATTACTCAGCAATAAAAACTACTGAAATCTTGCCATTTATGACAACATGGATGCTCCAGAGGGATTATGCCAAGTGAGGTAAGTCATACAGAGAAAGACGAATGCCTCATTATTCCACTTATATGTGGAATCTACAGAACAAAGCACACGAACAGATAAAACAGAAACAAACTCAAAACAAAACAGAGAACAAACTGATGGTTGCCAGAGGGAAAGTGGGAGGGGGGGCGGGAGGGCTGAAAAAGGTACAAACTACCAGTTGGACAATAAGTCACAGGAATGTAATGTGTGGGGAGGAACGTAAACAATATCACAGTAACTATGCATGGTGACGCGGTGACTAGACCTGACGTAGTGCTCACTGAGCTACAGTAATGCCGGATCACTACTGTCCACCTGAGACTAATACCGTATCGCATGTCCACTATGATTAAATGCAAAGAAAAACATCAAGAAATTAGAACCGGACAAAAAGGAAGGGACTGATGTGTGGGTGAATTAATACAGTTCTGGAGAAAGGTTAAGTTCTGGATTCAAAAATCATATTTCTCATAGCACGAAAGATGATTTCCCCAGCGAAGACAATAATTTCCCAATGCTCTTTCCTACTATGGAGGAGTCAAGTTTAACCCATCTACAGAAAAGAAAAATGGTCCGTATATGCCTGCAGACTTATCTGTGCACTTTTCCATATTTTCAGATGATGAATTTTAAAAAGAGCCTAAAAGTTAGCCCCCAAATGCCCTAGTCTGGGTTAACCTAAGCACTTTAGATGCTTTCAGTCAAATAGAAGATGACATGATGCCCTAAACAGGTGCATTCAGGGATATGGCGAAAGAACGACAACGTAAGAAACGAGAAATAAAGACAAGCCCTGAAACTCAGCCAATAAGATCCATCCGGAGGAAAACTCCAGAGTGTATTCATCCATTCATTTCATCAACCCACATTTCCACACCCAGCATGAGAGAGATGAAGCTGTGTGAAGACACGTCCCCTGCCCTTGAAGAGCTCACCTGCTAGTATGTGGGATATTGTTCAGTTTAACCACAGTGATGAACTTTACATGCCTGTAAAAGGACTGGGGTGTGTTCTCACCACTAAAGCTAAAAATAAAGGCTGTTTCTCTCTTTGAAATCATACTACGGAATTAGAGGAAAAGAATCGGGTGCATGTACTTATGACCTGTCATTAGCAGACAGAGCAGTGACCCAGAATTTGGAGCTACAGAAAAAAGTCAACTTTAATTATTAAGATAGTTTTTTTTTTTAAACATGAATTGAGACATCCGCACAACCAGGAAACCATTTCTAACTGGGCGTGATCGATTATACTCAAGTACACGTTCAAGGGAGGTTCTTGGTCTTCCTTCCGTGTACTGGACATAGAGTCTCTTCCTCGGAGGACCTCATCCTCCTCCTAAGCCTCCCACCGCCCGCCAACCACTGCACCTCAATACAGATGGACTTCCCTTTTAAACTCCTCAGCTGTCTTTTCAACAGACTCTTGGGTGTTCCCATTAGTCATGGGCTCGGTGAACTGGACCTCGCTAAGCACCAGGCCACACAAGGCTAAAGGTTTACTTATCCTCTTTAACACTTCGGTGCCACAAAAGGCATTGGCTTCCTCCAGCAGCGTTACACAGGACCTCATACTAGCTACTCATCTTTTGAATTTGTACCTTCATCTTCCATTGCGATGAAACTATGGCACGGAAATGCTAAGTCCATTGTACAGGGGGAGAAATACCTTCCCGTGTGTCGGAAATACACTTTCGTATCACGATGCCGGGGTGGCCTCAAGTAACGATGGGCTTTGCATCTAACTACTGGAAGAGATTCAATGGTTGTCACAGAGGCAAAGGTCGCCATCTTTGGTTGACATCCTTCAACATTCAGTTAACAGCAATGAAGGAGGCCATCCAGCAAGTTACTTTTGTCAAGTTATGGAAGGAAACGTCTGCTGGTGCTTTGGAAAGCCAGGTTATTGAGATATTCCATAAAAAGAGTACAAGGAATTTTCTATGTTCCTGGGAGATGATTTATTGGCTACCTCTGGATTTTCTGGAATGAATCATCCTGGTCTTTATAGGGCTCTACTGCTAGAGTCTATCAAAAGTTACTTTTGTGAGAAAAATCCAGGCTTCATCTGCAGGGCGACTCCCTCTGGTCCCCACCAAAGGACAATGACTAGGCTTCTCAACACCCAACTGCGCTGTCTCCTGGCCTGGCTTTCAAAGTTGAGTATGAACTTGAATTTATCTTTTATAGCCATGTATTGGGGTGGCATTGGTTAATAAAATTACATAGGTCTCAGGTGTACAGTTCTAGAACACATCGGTACACTGAACTGTGAGTTCACCACCCCAAGTCAAGTCTCCTTCCATCACCATTTATGCCCCTTTTCCCGCCCCTACCTCCCTTTCCTTCTTGTAGTCACCATACTGTTGTCTGTGTCTATGAGTTTTTTTATTTTTCTTACTCCCTTCCCTTTTCTCACCCAGCTCCCCTCCCCACTCCCCTCTGATAGCTGTCAGTCTGTTCTCTGTGAGTCTGTTTCTATTTTGTTTCCTTCATTCAATTTCTTACCAAAGACCATTCCGCAGAGCATTATAATTGGTCAACTATGTAGAAGCAACACCGGACTACAGAAAGCTGATCATGTTCCTTGACTTTTAGATTCAGTGCTCAATGACTCACGAATTTCCAATACAAGTGTTCCTAAGGCCTATCTGTCCTTGGAATCCTTTCCCGTAGGCATCTCTTAGTATTCTGCAGAACACATTTTGGGCACCTGTGACCTTTATTCCTGGAGAACTGTAATCATTTCTTTGGTCTTTAATGATAAGCTTCCCACAATTATCAAAGGCCACTAGAAGCAGCCACATACAATCTCCTTTGTTCTTTGCTATAAAAATACTGATGAGGACACTAGCCGATCGACCATCAGATCAAGTATAACACCGATTAGGAGTCCCGGACTGCCTGAGTTTGATTCCAGCCCCCATTCCTCGTGAGCTGCGTGACGTGCCCTGCGCGCTCTCTGCCGGGGAGTCTTTATTCTGGAAACGGCCTCTCCTTCATAGGGTTGCTGTAAGAATTAAAAGGGTGTACTCACAACTGTTCCTGTCTACAACAAGCACTCAGATGACAGCGATCTGTTTCTGTTGTTGTTTAGAGCCAGGAAAGACGTGGTCTTTTCTGAGAAAGCGGCACGCGCCTTTCATGCAACATTCAATAGACAAATCATTGTGTTTCCTCTCACGCCCTCGCGGCAGAGGAGAGTGGACCAAATCTGAAGCTCAGTTATATCAACTATGCTAATCCCTACTAGGTTTACTGATTTACTATTTTTATTTTTAGAGAGAGGGAGGGAGGGAGAAAGAGAGGGAGAAAAACAACAATGTGTGGCTGACTCTCACACGCCCCCCACTGGGGACCTGGCCCACAACCCAGGCCTGTGCCCCAACTGGGAATCGAACTAGTGGTTCGCAAGCCTGCACTCAATCCACTGAGCTACACTAGCCAGGGCACTCAAGCCTGCACTCAATCCACTGAGCTACACTAGCCAGGGCACTACTTCGGGAATCTTACTGCTCTGATTTTTATATCAAATCCTTTTTGGAAAGTGAATACATAAAGTCAATATAGGACATTTCCACTTGAATGTCTTTGGGCTCACACACCACTGTATGCCCCATACAGAGGTCTCTTTCTCTATTCACTGACCTTTGCAAATGTGCAGCTTTTCCTGTGCGCACTCGCTCTGTTGTGTTTTGATGATCATTTCCCAGCTCCTCAATTAAAAAATGTCCTATCACCCGACTCCTCCCCATCTCTCCACCCCTCCCTCCCTCACCACTGACAGCCTCAGTGAGGAATCTGACCATCTTTTCACTGTCCTCCCAATCGCCTTGGCCTTAGCAGCCCGCCTAAATTCTTTCCTCAGTCTTCCCCTCCTCAAAAAAACTTCACTGTTCAATTGCTTATCAGATCAAATGCCAATTCCTTAGTATAATCTGCAAAGCCCTTGAAATAGTGGTCCCTGCCTATGATTCACTACTCCGCTCATGTCACTCTCTGCTCTGGAAAGTGAATACATCTCACTCTCTGTTCTTGGAATGTGTACATTCCTCCCTGCCCCGCTGGCAGGGAAAGCTCATTCTTTCTGCCCCCCCAACCCCGGTCTCAGCCCCGAAAAACTCCTATTCAGTCTTTACCATCAATTCTCTTTGTGGCGGGCTCTCCAATGTCTGAGGCGGTTAATTGCTGGCCTCTGTGCCCCAGAGCACTTGTAACACCGGGTTATAATGACATGTTTATATTTTAGTGCCTTTTATGACATTTGGCGCTCTGGGAGAGTAAGAACCAAGGCTTATTCAGTTTTGCGGTCCTGGCAGTTTGAAAACCACACTAAGCAGTCACTAACTAGCTGCTGAATGGAATGGAATTACATCCTTAGGCTTGGAAAGCGACTAAAGAAGCGATGACCACAATCACTTCTGTAGCAGGAATTGAATGCGAGTCCAAGGAGGACCAGGCCTTCCCGGGGCATCTACAAAGGAAAACTGGAATGGAAGAACTTCAGCTTCTATCCAGCCCGTTCCAGGGGGACCGCAGCTATACGTGTAAGTCACGAACATTCCACTCACCACAGGGGTACTTTCACGACTGGGGAACATCCTCACGACCGTCCACAATTTCCTATGCCAAGATTCTAGGCTCACTGGAAAACAATCTGATCTTTATTCTTATTTCTAAGATATCCGATTCTAAGATACAGGACCCTGGGATGGAGTAACAACTCCAGTCTCTAAATAGATATTTATTTCGCATTTTAATAGACTTAATATTTATACTTAAACCCCATGCTATTCCCCAAAAAGGTTTAAGGCAATATTGGTATATTTAGTATAACAAGACAGTTTGAGAGAGAGAGAGAATTAGGACAAAGGGAGAAATAAAATTGTAACTCTCGGTTACCCATTTATTTCCATGAATTGAGTAGCATAAATCGGTCCCCTCGGGCTTTGATGAACTCTGGGCAAAGTGAAGGAAATGGAGTTACTGGGCTGATTGGTGAGACACCGAGCCTTTGAGTCACGGTGACCACACGCTGTGTACTTGTCCCCCCTTCCCGAGCGGCGTTGAGCAGGTGACCCTCGCACAGCTTATTAAATGCAATGTGTATTGCATTTAATAAGCTTCTCTTCCTGATAGCGTCTCTTGCCATAAAAGATCTTGGCTGTGTGATTCCTGTGGGAAACGAGCCCCCTTATCTAAACAGGCTCTGCAGCCCTTTGTTTTGGGGGCTTATGTTGTCCAGTGCTGTGAAGGCCTACTACTTTCATTGCATTTCTCGGACACCACACTTTTCCCCACCCATCCAACTTAAAGACAAAGTGTATGGACGACCTGTGGGAAATCAGTCGCTACCGATGACCAATGACATCTGCTGGACATTTCACATCCACTCCCTTACCCTCCCCAGTCCCGTTCCGTACCCTAACATCCTCACCCATCACCCTGTCCTCAGAGGTGGCCCTTCTCCCATCCACGGCCACCACGCCTTCTCCTGTGCCCTTGTGCCCTTAACCCCTCTCCCTCCCACCACCTCTGGGAAAGTGTTCCCATCATTCCCCAGTTCTCTTCCCCTACTCTGGCAGCTTCCTCCAGCATGAGGAAAGTTAAGGAGAGATCCTTGAGTGGGAAGAGAAGCCCAGAGCAAACACTACACAGTATTGTGTGAAAGAATCCCAACCACCACGAATAAATTTGCAAAGACGTGCATGTGCATAGAATATCTTGGAAAGGATAAACAAGAAACCAACAGAGGGGGAGCCAACAGAACTGGGAACAGAACAGCCAGGGCAAAAAGCTGGAGAAAGATCCACTTTTCTCTATATGCCTTTAAAAAAATTTTTTTTTCAGATTTTATTATTTATTTTTAGAAAGAGGGGAAGGGAAACATCAATGTGTGGTTGCCTCTCGCGCGCCCCCTACTGGGGACCTGACCTGCAACCCAGGCATGTACTCTGACTGGGAATCGAACCAGCAACCCCTTGGTTCGCAGGCCGGTACTCAATTCACTGAGCCACACCAGCCAGGGTTCTACATGCATTTTTAAACCCTTTAGAAGATGTTATTACCTATTAAAGAATAAAAGTAATAAAATAGACATTTTAATGTTCACATCTTCCAGAGTTCTACCAAGCCCAGTGTTCTTCTACCACATAATCCCTGGCCAGGTGAATCCACTGTCCCAGTTTCCATGACCGTTTGTGAGCGGGTGACTCATAGAGCTAACATCTCTGGCCCACACCACTCCTGCAAGCTTCCAAGTTCCATTTGTCACTGTCACACATCTACACATGAGTAGGTCGCCAGCACCTGAAGCTCAACCTCTTCCATACCCCATTCACCATCTTCCAGCAACTTGACCCTTGAAGGACTGGTATAAATACTGTAAATTTATATTCATGTAAATATAGAAGGGCCCTGCTCCTACTCATCCTGAACTGTCAGTCCCAGCTGTGGCCGGCCATCATCCTGCCACGTGCCCACAGAACTGTGACTCGTTTCTTCCCTCCCCCGACCCATTGAGCCACCAAATCAAACGGCTCTGCTCCTCCCCCAAAACATCTCCTAAATTCAGCTTGTCTTCCCCATTTCTATTACTTTACTTCACACCCTAATCACCACTTGCCTGGGTGTGCATGCTACCTCCCATTCAGATTTCCTTCCGTCTGCAGTACTGCTCTTCTCAAAGTCACCCTCCTCACGGCTGCCTGAGTGATGTATGTAAGCGAACGCTCAGCGCATCGCTCCTGGCTGCTACCCTTGAGTGGCTCCCTGTGCTAGGTGAGGAGGCACCGACTCCTCAGCAGGGTACCATGTGCCCCTGATCTGGCCCTGCCTACCTGTCCAGCCTCATCCCCTTGCCTTTTGTTGCATTGCTGCAAAAGTAACACAACTGTGTGCAGTTTCCCAAACATTCTCTGCTGTTCCTCACCTGCTCCGTCCTCTGCTTGGGAAGCCCACACCTGAGCCCCTGCAGCGCCCCTTCCTCTTGGCTATGTTCTCACTATCGCTGGAGACTCACACAAAGGAACGCAGGATAAGCATAGCCTGAATCTGTGAAGACTGAAAACTATTAGCCCCGGGTCCAAAGTCATGGCATCACTGACAAGGTAAAGCAAAGATCATGATTTCCAGCTAGTGTAATTCAGTGGTATAAGCAATGGATCTATAATTCCTTTGACTATAACATTCATAATGTTGCATACTCTGCCCTGGCTGGTAGGGCTCAGTGGATTGAGCGCCAGCCTGTGAACCGAAGGGTTGCTGGTTTGATTCTCAGTCAGGGCACATGCCTGGGTTGCGGGCCAGGTCCCCAGTAGGGGGCGCGCGAGACAACCACATGTGGATGTTTCTCTCCATCTCTTTCTCCCTCCCTTCTCTCTCTAAAAATAAATAAATAAATAAATAAATAAATAAATAAATAAATAATATAAAAAAGAATTATGTTGCATAATTGTTGGAGGAATGAAGGGAGCAAGAGAAAACTCAAATTTAGGCTGTAAAACATCTGGTCACCCAACAAAAAAGGCATATGAAAGGTACTGAGCAAGGTACTAAAAATGCACAGAACTGCCTGTTGTCATGTAACATCTACTAACAACTTTGATTAACTTTAGAGTTCACAGTGAATTAGGTTACACTCCCTTTAAACGTGGGAACAATCTAATCAATGTGCTATGCAGGCAGCAGAGTGACAATCCGTGTGTGCCTGCCATAAAGGCGACCTTTTCATTGCTAGGGTCACGCCTAGCATTGCAGAGTGAGTCTTGTTTCATTTAGACAGTGCAGAGAAAAATACATCAGAATTGGACATTGCAGATTTACTGCACGAGATTGCAGGCTTTAATATATGCAGGGGGGAAAAAAGCAAACTTTGAGTTTGCAATGTTAAGGACAGACAATGGAGCAAATTCTCAACATCCAAATGGTCTTGACCGACTAAAGGCTATTCTGAATTATCTGTGGTATGAGGCGAATACATTATGCAGAAGCGAAACGCTAAGGGCTGTATAAGGCACTAGTCCCCCTAATTCATGACAGACACTATTGAGAAAATTCAGAGCCAGATGTAGCTTTGCTCGGAGGCTTCACCTTATTTTCATGGCAAAAGGCAAGAACGAGAGAATGCTAGTGGGGGAGACATCCAGGGCCCGGGATTTGGAAAATGAATTTTAAACATTCTAAATTTATGACAAAGCCATGCTTGGCACCAATCAAGGAGAGTTCTGGAAAAGGGAAGTAGTTTGAAAAGGAAGCAGAAGAAGAGCTTTTGAAAGGCTTTTCTCTATGAAATTAGGTTTAAAAATTTTTTTTTAGTCAAAAGTACATGCATGAGTGCTATAATTAAAGTAAATTCAGCTTCATTTCAATTCATGTATTCATTAATTTATTCAACAAATATTTATTGAGTGGTATGTGCAATAACTGGGAGAAACGAAATTCTAAAGACAAAGATAAGACACTCCTGAGACACTTCGAAATTAGCCATTATCCGTTTTCCACGGGGATTGACTGGAGGTGTCATGAATAAGAATAATTAACAATTCAGTAACACAGCTAGTCAGGAATGCGGATCTCCTTTGCCAACAGGCATTTCAAGATGTGGTAGCTACAGCATAAATGAACACAAAAATACAATACATGTAGTAAGCACATACCCAAAGGACATGAGGCAATCTTGGGTTTATTTTTTAAAAAGATTTTATGCATTTATGTAATTTTAGAGAGAGGGGAAGGGAGGGAGAAAGAGAGGGAAACATCAATGTGTGAGAGAAACATCCGTGTGTGGTTAGCTGTCTCTTGTGTGCCCCCAACTGGGGACCTGGCTCTCAACCCAGGCATGCGTCCCTGATTCAAACTGGCGACCTTTTCAGTTTGCAGGATGACGCCCAAGCCAGTGAGCCATTCTGGCCAGGGCAGGTAATCTCAATTTTAAATATCCTTTCCCATTTTCTCTAAAAGTTTACTTGTATTTGTCCAACTATTTGACTTGGGAAATATAGCCACCTTGGCAGGCACTGAGAGACGGCATCTAGTGACCTCCTGGGGACTGAGAGAGAGATAGAGAGAGACAGAGAGAGAGAGGAGAGAGGAGAGAGAAGGAGGAAATGGTGAACTGAAGGCTCCTTAAGGAACAGTGAATTCAAAGATCACGCAGGCTAAGCAATGGCTCTGCAGCTCAGCTCTTTGGGCAGAAGTGTGATTAAATAGGACAGGACAGAGCAAAGGAAGCCCAGACAGGCTATTTGCAGGAGAGGAGCTCCACAGAGACATTTCTTTGGGATTTGGTAGGACGTGGAAATGTGGCAAAGTACAAGGAGAAAGAAGAAATCTCATCCTGACCTTTACTCGAAGGTCAGGCTACATTACAGAAAAACTCGCGTCAATGCCCGATTCTTCATTTTGAGCTCTAAGCAGCTTGGCATCATACTTCTTTTTGAGAAGAAACCATCCCATTTTGGGGAATGGTGTTGGATATCTTCCAGAGAAAAGCGGTTTATCACTGGTACCACAAGTAGATGAACTGGTTTAATCAGTTCTATTCCTTTAAAATATCCCCTCGAATTAAGGTACGCTCCAGAGACTATGCCACAATTCTATGTAAATGAGATTTAAAGCGATGCACAATTTTATGTAAGTGATATTTACAAGGAATGCACAATCCTATGTAAGTGATATTTACAGAGAATGACTTGACTCTCCGGTATAAGGTAGAGTTGGCTATTTTGAGTCAGAAAATCTGGATTTCAACTTGGGTCTGTCAGTGGCTGATTGTGAAATCTGGGTCAAGCCATTTGAATCTCTCTGAACCTGCATTTTGTGTAAAATAGGGGGAGGGGGGAGAGAGAAACATTGCTTCATTGTACCACTTATTTAGGTTGGCACTCACTGGTTGTCTCTCATATGTGCCTTGACCAGGGATTGAACCTGCAATCTTGGTGTATCAGGACGACGCTTCAACCAGCTGAGCTAACCTGGCCAAGGCTGACCCTACATTTTCCCATCTGCCTTCTTTACAGAGTTTTTGAGGAGATTAAAAGACTCAAAATATATTAAAGTGCTATGAAAATGATTAAATTTTTTATACATATATGATGTCATTAGCACTCCACCCACGCTCTGTGGCCCGGCAGGAAAGTATGCTAATAGCAAACAGGACAGACCTCTGGACCAAAGAGATACAAAGATATATTACGTGATAGCAACAATCATCTAGTACAAAAATATTTTACTCCTGGGTAACACCAAATTTTATTTATAATGCCAATCCCAGCTTATTTTCCCATTTGACTTTGCCCCCTAAAATAATTAGATTTAACATAAATGGATACTGATGCTGATCCTCAATAAAGCGGAGGGAAATATCCTAATTCCCACGGTCTTCACTGCCAACCAGTCTTACAAATGGGGCCAAGGGTACTGTTACCACTAAAACCAACCAAATGTCCAGTATTACCTCCTGGTACTTGTGTGACACCCTAGATGTATTCTTAACTTAGCTTTTTACCAACTGTCTCCTGAATATGCACTAAAGAGTCGCACTGTGCTAGGTACTATATACAGGGGACATTGAGAGGATTATGACACGCACAGTCCTCACCCCAAAAGCATTCGCCATCACGTGAGAGGGAGCCACTGGGAGTAATGGATAGAAAAGGCAAACTGTCAGGGAGTCCTATGAGAAAGATCCACAGTAGTGGTATTCTAAGAAGGCAGACAAAAGATAGATCCCAAATGCAAGGCTCGAACAGGGCTGTGTACGGAAAATTGTTCTGAGGAAGCTCATGGAGGAGGATGGGCGGGACTCCTTGGTCAGAGAGGGCAGTGGAGGAAGGGGGGTTAGCAGCTAAGCTGAGAAGCAAGGCTGAGCTGGGCCTAGGAAGTGCATGAGAGCAGGATGCGTTCAGAAACAGCAGCTCCAACGGCGTGGCTGGAACACAGGTATGAAGGAAGATGGAACTCATGGCAGGTCAAGAGACGAGTGTGGATGGTTTTCAATGCGCAGCCGAGCAGCTGGATTTCCTTCTAGTTGCAGAAGTGCAATGAGGGAAGAATGCCATCATGGGTCTTGGTTCTAGAAAGATCTACAACTAGCGTTAGTAGGGAGGAGTTATTAGAGGGGTGGGGAAGAGACCAAAGGGATAGGTGACCAAGCAAACGAGCTCTGGCCATAGGTCAAGGGTACCAACAGCTGGAAAGAGGGGTGGGGCGGCAGACAGCACTGGATGAATGGCAGTTTGCTTTTTCATCCTGAGGTGACACCCTCCCTGAGGGCACCGTTCTCGGATACACCCCATTCCTGGATGAAGAAGTCTTGGTGCTCTGGGCTAAACCAAGGAGGTGAAAGTACTCAAGTCCCACAAATTTCAGCTGCTGCTCCTTTAAAAAGATTTGCCTGGTGGCATTTGTCTAAAGGCACACTGAATTAGCAGTGATCATGTGCAATAACCTCTCTTAACCAAGGGACCTGGGACATCATACATGTAATAGGGGAAAAAAAGTCCAATGGTTCGCATCACCCTGACACCACACGACATTCCAGAGTTTTACACCTTTGTCCTTTCCGCGGTCACTGTGAATTGTCTTTAGTCTCTGGCTTCTACAATGTCTACTGTATTTACGTGAACATCGTTTTCAGGTGATGGCTGACCATGGAATCGTCTCACTAATTCGCTACGATCGTGAGCACAAACGATACCCTCATTTGATGACGAGAAATCAGATGAACTAACCTGTTCCCAAGTATGACCAAGCCAACGAACCTACTTTCTTAAAAGCTTAGAGCGAGATAATACGGCCAAACACATGTACAAATCGTATAATCGTAAAATTAAATGACCTGCTTTGTTCTTAAAATCTGTTCTCACGTAGAAAAACAAAGCCTCTGGAATGCATGCAACAAATCAAATAGCACCAACAGCATTCACTCCTTTCCCACCTAAAATATCAATTCTTAATTACACTATTGCATTCATTTTCTTCTTGCAGATAACAGAAGGGAGGGGAGTGAGAGGGGGAGACAGAATATCTGCAAATGGAGCTAAACAGATTATTGGAGCAAACAGTTAGGCATAGCACGACTCTAAGTGAAGATTCCTGGCACTTTGCTATGTGTGCAAGCGTATGCGCTCTGCATACCAATGACAAAGCTAGAAAGAAAACTCACCTGTTTTCTTCCTCAAGATCTGCTAGGATTCTCTCTAGCTCCCCTCTTTCCTCACTCTCTAAGGAAATCAAGATCTGGGCAGGACTACGAGGCTGGCTCAGGGGGGAGTCCTGGTTCAAACTTTGGCAGTAATGCTGGATTAACAAATGTTCATCATCTCTGGAAAATAAAATCAAAGGTTTTGGTTTTATCCCCCCTTACTTGCGTTGGGGGTCAGGGACTCGGGCGTGTACTTAAAAATAGAAACATTTATTTGCTCTTAACAATGAATTAGACCCCTTTTCCTGCTTCTAAAGACATCTGGAGACTGCCGACATTGTGGGCTGCCATCCTATGGGTGAGAATTCGAATCTCTTGCTCTAAGTTTCTTTCTGTTCTAATTTTCGATTGAATTTGATTGGCCTATTTACATGGGTCAATTCGTGGCAGAATTAGAGAAATACTGAGACTCTCTGTTGACAGTTTAACCAATAGTTAATAAATATTAAAAGACATAATACTGGCTATATAATGCTTTTGCTACCAAGCATGCCAACATAATCTGTTCACTAACTCACACTGCTGTTGACACTGGCCAGGGGAAACACTGTAGTCCTTAAAAGAATAAGAGTAAATATTTTGTTAACTGGAAGGAAACGTAAACCAAAAAGTGTGGCTTTGGTAGTAAGCAAGTTTGAACTTATAAAAGCCACAGAGGCAGGATAGTAACAATGATAAAACTGTAGACCAATAACTGTTTCGTTCAATTATTATTTAGATAAAAAAAAAAAAACCAACTGTTGGAAGAAAAAAGCCACTAAGGTGACTAAAAGCAACACTCTTGGGGACCAAAGAGGCAAAGGCTTATATTCTGGGAGGCAGCCACAATCCTTCCTTGAAACTGGGAATTCACCACTACACAGAAAAAATTCTTTTTTGAAAATTATTCCAAGTACAGCTGAGAAAAAATTATTTTCTAAATGCACTGCTCCTAGCTCCTGAAAAGTCCATGTACCTTCAGGTTGTAAGAACTTCACTCTGTTCTCGATGAGAGGCTAAAGCCATCTTTGGTTAAATACCATTAAGATGACAGGTTCATATTTCTCTCTCCACACCCACTAATTTCCTTTAAAAAAAAACGCACACACACACCTCAGATTTTCAGGGAAAAAATCCTCCTGATTTAAATGATTTCGGTCCATCAAGCCAGGTAACTGGTTGAGAAGTGAAACGCTGACTAAAAATAATCCTTGGGTGTTAAAAACATTCAAGGGAAGTCAACCAATCCTCCAAACCACTTCCCCAGACCTGCCCCTAAAACATCGTGACTTTATCCTGCAAGACTGAGTCAAAAATGGATTTTATGTCCTCAGGATGAACTGACGTTTTGCATGTCAAAATAAAACAAAAGTAGCTTTACCACCTAATTTATTATCTCTCTTCCCAAATTCTGAAATTTTATTATTAGCACTTCCCATGTTTAATGACAACAGCTAGTTACAATTAAACAACTCTTGCTGTTCTCTTAGGCAGTCAATGATGGCAGCTATTATTACACAGATGAAACGTGAATTAATTCGAACATGCTGGAGCTTCTAATATGAAAAGCAGTGACCAGAAGCAAACCACTCAAGCTGTTTACATTTGGTTGAGTCTTCGGTCACATATTCTAAGTACTCTATATATCAACACTTTCCCCCACAGCTAAGAAAGGGAATGGACCGCAGTTACGCTTGGGGAAAAGGTTGTTTTCAGTAACTAAGTCATATACGATTGGTTAAGTGTTCACTTGACTCTTTATTATTACTTTCATCGCCTTGATCGTAACAGATGACATGACTTATTCCCATGTCTTCAATAACCAGTCTGTATAAATCCCCTTGGATACTAGTCTCTCAGCCTTTTCCCATATGAGTATAACTTTGGGTTGCCATTTCAACTACATACGATCCATTCACCCTTTGTCCCTTTGCCTAGATTTTCCATGACAAAGTGGTGAGACGTCCATAAGTTCTCAAACTGAAGACACGGTTGTATTTCGAGCAGATTTGTTCTTTCTAAATGATCTACTCAGCAGAGCTTTCCTTTTTCCCTCCCATTAGTTTCTTAATCCGCTCCCTCCACCTCAGGCCCTTGGTTCACGGGATATTCCTCCGTGCCGTGGGGAATACTTCCCCTGCTCTACAAGGAAGCCTCTGTTTGCCTGCCAGAGCTGTTCCCTGACCCTTTTAACATCATTCTATCTCCTTCCTTAAGTTCGACAGGCCTGGCTTATTATCCCACTAAAAACCTATGACCTAAATTTGTACTCTCTTCCGAAACCCTTGACGAGATTGCTTCACTGTATTTAGTGTGGGAAGATGCTAAATCACAAAAACTTACTGCTCTGGATCTCTGGAGAAAAATGCACAGCTGACCTACCGTCCGGGCATAACAATCCAACTCTGCCAGAGTACGTCTCCACTCCCCCACGAATGGAGAAAATACCACCTCGCCGTCACTTTAAACATTAATATCCAATTGCTTTAAGTATCGGGCAGGTCTGGTCGACAATGAAGCGTTTAATAGAATTTAAGTATCTGGGACTCTGTCATTTGTGGTAATATGGTATTAAATAAGGGTAAGGCAAACTATTTTTGCTACTCTGGAATACCAATAATGCCATAGTTTGGATGAGATCATTCCATCTCAGGTTAAGAGTTAAGAGTGAAAAAAAAAGTACATGAACGGCTCCTTGAAAGATCAAATGTATATAATGCTAATTTCTGTCTTCCGTGCTACCCTACCTCTAAATCCCTCAAAGCAATTTCATCTTCAGGAACATTTGGTAAAAAGAGACGGGATACTTACATGCTCTCATTAGGAGAGATGCTATCATTTAGATAAGCTCCATTGCTGTTTTCCATTTCTGCTAGCCTGATAAAAAACGTAAAAGCTCATTAAAACTTATGTGACTTCTTAGAATCTATTCAAGACCTAATCGAACATTCCTGAAAACTAAAGGATAAATCATGTCAAGAGGAGAAAGGAATCCTTCACATTACAGGATGTGTGTGCTGGCCAGTGGAGGCAGCGAGCGGGAGACCAGAGGTGCTTAGCAGCTTTACATTTGTGCTCTAAATTATAAAGGAAGTTGTAGTTCGTTGGTTTTCTTTTCTTCTTCACAGAGCGGTCTTCCTTTCCCTGAGAACAGGCCTTCGTTTTCACGAGAAAAGCTTCCCTAACGACAAATACACTCTGTACCTCACACTACCCCTTGTTGTGGAAGGTCATTACAGGTTCCCACTGACGGCAGACATGTTCGACAGTGAGAATATTGATAAAGGCTGACTTCAAAGTACGTGCTCCGCACACTCTGCCACTGGTTGTTACCTTTAAAAACCTCCTTCACCTCAGACAATAATAAAGTCTTTTGACAACCACTAAAACAAGGTTAACCAAACTCTTTACAGATTTCTTTAACAAGCATAAGGCATCTTACGATTAGCAATTCGATGTTTAGGTATAAAAATCATCTCAAAGGAAGGTGAGAGAGCAAAGTCCAAGGAGCAGAAAAATCAATTATTCTCTTCTTTACAGCATAGCATGGAAAATAAACACATAAATGAGCAGCCAATGCTTTCTTATTCTCCACATAACATAGTGTCATTTCTTTACATATTTATGTCTGGTCTAGCCGTTTTCTCAAAAGGTTATACGGTTTCTAAGCCAATTGATTCAACGTGCTCAGTATGCAAAACATAACAAAACTATCAGAAATGTGGAAAGGCTGGGCTCTGGGGAGACTGTTCTGGATTAATGCGCTTATTCGTGTCCCAAACCAACATGCAGTGGCATGGCATGCACGTTAGGAGGCAGGTTGATTAGTAGGAATCAGACAAGTTGGGGGGGATAAAAAAGAAAAGATTTGGTTCAAATTCTTATAAGTTAGCTTTCCTTGGTTAGTTACTTTAATCAATATTTGCCTGGCATTCAACTAGTCTCATACCTGCTAGCATAATGTTCAATGCGTGAATGAGTATCATCGTGTGAGAGCTGGGGGGACGAGGCAGGCCTATAAGGCAGAAAATGTGATTAGTCACAGATACCATCCATTAATGGAGAAAAAAAAAACCCACCATACCATTACGTTATATACATGGCCTAGAATGCTTGTATTCTAATTCTATGGGTCATGGACACATTTAGTTGTCCCTGTATCTGAGCTAGTATCTGGTTATTTTAAATCCGCGCTGGGCAGGGGATCGCTCATAGTTCTGCTTCTATCAAAAGCCATAAAGAGGGAGCACAAAAGCATCTGTGGAAAGTTTCAGTTCTAGAAAAGGTTGAGGGAAACAATCTCTGCGTGACATTCTGTCCTCCGATCTTGTCATAGGTCATACCCTACAGTTCTGAATTGGTTTAGCGCTACGGGATCTAAAATTTTTAACAGTTTAAACTGGTGCCACTGATTAGGTCCCTTTTTATTGAACAGAAACTATATGTTTGCCTAGAAGATTCATAGCCAGCGATTTCAGTTCCAAAGAGGCCACTCTAGTCTATGATTTCTTATGATTCTACATATCAAGATGTCTTGGTCTGTGCAATTTTGTAAGGAAGGAAGATATGTACCAATTGAGCAGCAGGTATATATTACTACCTCACAGAATAAAACCGAATGACCTCAAATTATATTGCAAAGTTTTTAGGAAGAATGACTAAATTCCACAGAATGTTACAACGTCTGAAAGATGTCTTATTATGGATCCTGTGTGGTAATGTACAGAGGGAAAAACAAGAGCGGGAATTAGTATGAATAGTCTCTATACTTTTTGGATATTAAACTGATAAGAACAGATACTACACTTGATCTTAGCCAAAAGGCCGAGAAGCGATATACTTTTTGGATATTAAATCCTTTTTTTAGTAGGGGTGGCCTATAGACTAGAATTTTGGAAGGGTTAACATTTCCCCCCCAACCCTTTCACATCTAATCTATTAACTATCCTTGAAGTCGTTATAGTATCTTTGGATTAACTTTAGGAAAAAAATCCATCTGTTTTGAAAACCAGTTTGGGCTTGTGCTGATTTGTTTTTATTGGAATAAGACAAAAGGTCTCTTCCATTTCTTTCCTAACACAGAAAGCCCTTCGGGAAAGGCATGGACCCAAAAGTCAACAGTAATCTATTCAGTGAGGACTGGGTTAGTTCAACGTCCAAGTAGCTTAATTTAAGGACTTGGTAGAAACACTAAGAAGATGTTTGTTTTTTCTTACATAAAAAAAGAAAACTATGTAGTTATCTAGGCTTACATAGGAAATGTGCTAGGAATCCATTTCTTAAAGAAGACATATGGTCATAAAATGATCACAACACACTATAGCAAGTTATTGGGGATCTCAAGTCGGCCCTGATAGACCAATGTCTTCTTTAAGAAATCAAAGTTGTATTGGGCAAGAGGCACCATAATCCAATGCAAAATGAATTATAAAGGCATTTAAACTACCACGAGGAAACAGAAGGATGACTACCCAACTTAAAAGGCAGATCCAAAATTTTCCATGTGAATCCTCACTACTAGAGTTTTGGAGATTTAATCTGGTAATTTCTTAGAACCCCGGAGCAGCCCATTATTAGAAAAATGCTAAGGTCTGTTTAGAAGTTTTCACTGCAAGTAACAATAATTTTGTACTTGGATTATTTGAGTTATAAACCCTATCTTCTGGAACAGACCCGTCTTTCAATGATGGACTTCTTATAAGCTATAAGCCCACCATCGAGAAAAACATTTTAATGCTTTCCCTTATGAGACTTGCTACCCTGGCAGTGTATAGAAGAAAAACCTGAGACCTTGTAGTATCAGTGCACCAAGGAAACGAGGCATGTAAATCCAAAACACTTAAATAAAATCTCATATAGAAAATCTTATGCAGAGCTTTAATTCTTAGCCTTGAGGATAATTCCATGTTGTTTTTCTTATGAATGCACACAGCACCTAGCGCAGCATGCATAAGCACAAGAACTCACAATAACCAGAAATCGAAAAAATATATACACTGAAGGAGGTGCCTATTAAGTCAGAAAATGAGCCGAAAGAGTGTGCTGGTCAGGAGGAATCACTTAAAAACCAGGAATTAGTAAAAGTACAAAGCCACTTAGCCCAGAAGCAAAACTAGAAATGCAAGGCCTTCTTAAAACACTCTTTGAAGGGAAGGAAAGAATACTGTTCTCCCTTCCCACTTTCTAAATACAAGACCGTGTACCCAGAAGGATCATTTCCTTTATCACTGATGGCCAATTCCAGTCCACCCACCGCCATCGTCTCTCCTTTGACAGCCCTACTAGGTTTTCATCCATTTAGGTTTCAAAGGAGACTACCTCAAAGAATATTGTTTGACTGTCTCCTTTGCGGATAAACAATGTAAAAGGTTTCTGCTAGATTTAGTTTCAAATCATATGACAGAAAGAAGTAGATGTAGGTTTTGTCAAAGGAAAAAGAAAAGATTTGTTTCTCAGTGAACTTTCCAGCTCTGTGATCCATACTGAATGGATTAAATGCCGCCACCAGCACAGGATCTGTTAGTGTCTGACAGAATTCCTGCAAAATACAACACCTTAGGACCGGGCTCCGCTGCCTCAATGGAATCGCTCTACACTGAATTTTAGAAATTGTATAATCCTATGAGTGAGGACTTTAATACAATTACTGGTATTGAAAAAAAAACAAAACAAAACAGAGGACTTTAAAAGTCTGCTGTGTTTGTTTTCTTCTTTAAAAATCAAAACTCCCCACTATTTCTGAATAATCTAGTCAACGTTTATAAGGACAAAATGGGGGCATGTTTTAGTTGTTAGAGACAATATTTTAACAAGGAATGTTATTAATTTGAAGGTTCTTCGAAGTTTAAAACAAACACCCTCTAGTTAAAATTAGTTACATAACTCCTTGTCATAATTTTCTATCATGAGTGTCTGTATAAAATAAACATCTTTCCTTCTTTCCTTTCAAGGCACTGTTACTCATTATTTTGTGCTATCTCTATCCATATATTTAAAAAAATTACTCTGTAGCCTATTTGCCTTTTGGATTTTTTAATTGGTTAAAATGTATTCCAACCCAGGGTAAATTCATTTGTTTATCAGGATTCAATCAAGCTGAGAATTCCAGTATATCAATTTTTAAAAAGCTTATTTGCAAAAGGGTCTAACTGCTATAAACAAAGAGACTACCTGGGTTAGGGGAAACAGTTACCAGTAACAAGGAATGTAATTGAATCTTGATAATGCCCCACACTGTGTAAGCATGATGATTAAAGAAACCAGGTAGCTCACTACTTAGAGCTCCCATCTCTCAAAATTTAGGGGCACGAGAATGCAACTGAAAAACAAAGATGCTTTACACTTCTTTCAGGCCAAAAAAAACTAACCCTCAATTAGTCGTTTGCATTTATCACTGCAGGATTTGAAAAAAGGATCTACTTTAGATTATATTACATGGTGGAACAATAAAAAAGGCCCAATAAAAATAAATTGAATTCTTACATAAACCTGTCTTCTAAATTGGTCATTTATCCCTTATGTATACTAGAGCTGTCTGATTTTAAATACAGATTTTAATAAAGTACACTTTGAAATACCAAAAATCCCACACAATGACTATAAAACATGCACACTGTTTGCTAATATGTAAATTGCAGGCCCCCGAAATGAGTTTTCTACCATTATAAACTCTTAGATAAGTCAATTATCTGTTGGTATCTAATATTAGTACTATTAATACATGTCAATAGTAATAGCGAAGACTGCAGTCCACTTTCCTGCTTATGAGCTAAATATTTAGTTTGGAGAGGAGAGAAAAGTGGGTTCAGTTAAAAAATAAGCTCATGTATATAAATATTAGTCCATTAACATGGCATTACCTGATAAAAAGTCCACACGCCTCACTGAAATTATTCAGCCCAACTCACCATCATACAATAAAACAAATTCTACTGATACTTAATGGTCTGCTTAGAACAGGCCCTAAGGAATAAACCATCATCCCTTTGAAGGTCCTGAAGTGTTGACTCCCAAGAGATGTGGCTAAAGAATGTTATTAAGTAATCGGAAAGCTCTTCCCTGCTTATCATTGAAGAACATATAAACATGTCTCCCAGGAATACAACTAACGACCCAATAATTTCTTGGATGTTCTTTGGAAGTCAAGGGCAGGACTTCCGCTGGTTCAAATGCGCCCAGGCGGGGTCCCTGAACACCTCACTCTGGTTCTCCTGATCGGGCCGCGGCCCTTCTCCACGTCTCACCAAGTGAAGGAAAAACAGTGGAAATGAAGGAAGGGGCATCAGTATGTCTTTCAAACAACAAAAATAAACCAAGAAAAATCAGCAAGCGGATGTGTGGGTGGGAGCAGCGCCCTTCAGCAGAAGTACTCACGCAGAATCTACCGGCCAGAAGTTGATCAGAGTAACCGGACTGCAAAACAAAAAATGAGGTGGTGAAGAGACACAGGCAAACTCAGCCGCATAAAACCAAAATAAATAAACAAACAAACAAACAAATAATCAAAGAAAGAAATAAAATAACAGGAAGGTCAAAATAAATGAAACCCAACCAATTGAGGAGAAACCATGGAAAGCAACAGCCAAAGAAAAGCGGAAAGTGAATTCAAAGGAAAACCGACAGCGGTGCCGTGGCCGCCAGAGTGATGGCAAAAAGGAGGCGTCACAGAGGTGAGGGCAGCCTCGGTTGGACCACGAGAATCATTACTACTTACTGTGAAGGGATTTCCTGTGACTACCGTTTCTTTCGGGTAGAAAAAAGTGACTAGTTATGACCACACAATCAGATCCAAAGAGATACATGTCTACCGATGTGCGAGGGAGGAGAATTCACAAGGAAACATTGGAATCACTCATTTGTAAACAGTCCCGTATTTCTTAAAAAGCCTCGTGGAGGTCACGAGCGGCTGTCCTGTGGTGTTTGCCCTGGGACATAAGGTTTAATGTTTGGGAAAGGTCAGCATCACGGGACAATCGGCACGGGAAATGCCAAGTGCACATCAGCCCGTTTTGCTCTTTTCTGCTAAAGTCAATCTAGAGAAAGAAATAGGAGAGACTGTTTGCACTTGGGCGTGAAGGAGGGTATTCAGCTGAAAGGCGCTCACATATATAGCAAGTGAGAGTCTGGTTTGCTCTCGCCACTACTCACGTTTCCATGTTGTCCCCCTCTAAGACAGTTTGCACTGGCAGGTAGCCCATTCGGGGATGCTTCGCAAAATACCTTTTGGTTCGAAATTTGTTTTTTAGTACCTTGGCAAAGTCACGGACATCTTCTCCTGAAGTAGTCTGCAAGGGAAAGCGCATTGAGATCAGACCGGGAGAGCGAGACCTCCGCACAAGGGACCGCGCCTGCGCTCAGCCCCTCGGGGCGTTTGGTTTTTGTCATTTCGGAGAGCGCAGGCTGAGCGCGAAGGCTTTGGAATCAGACAAAAATCAGGATTTTGAAACCCAGCCTGGCATTTACTAGTGGGATTTGTTTGGGGGAGTGAGTTATTTACCCATCTGAGGCTCAGGTCACCTGTGAAATGGAGGCACTCAAACCTCAAGAAGTTGGTACGATGACTAAATGAAGTAGATTTCCATTACTGGGCTACTCAAAGTCTTAAAGTCGAAAAGCTAACCTCAAGTTCTGCCACACCTGACAGTATTTGAAAAACTGTTGTCCAAGTGGATACCATGTTTCACCTACTCAATATCCTGCTACTCACAGCATGGTTCCTCCTCCATCATCAAATACCTTTGCAAAAGGACTCAATGCGAGAAAGACAATGAAAACAACCAGGCGGGAAGCTCTGATGATGGAGGAGAAAATACTGCAAAGTGGAGCTCCTCGAACTTTGACGCACAGCGGAACCACCTACAGATCTGGCTGAAATGCAGGTTTTGATTCAGAAAGTCCGGAGCAGGGGCCTGAAGTTCTGCATCTCTAGTAAGTAAGCTCCCAGGTAATAACGCCAGTGCCGCTAGTCGGCAGACCGGACTTTGAATAGCCGGCAGCTAGTGTTTACGGAACATCAGATTTACACCCAGGTCTGTCCGCCCACCAGGTCTAGGCCCTTCACATCTGGCTGATGATTTTCCAAAGTTCTCTTAGCCACTGAACATTTTCCCAAAACAACATCTGAGGAGGAGGCCCCACCATTTAATTCCAGACTCTTGGGCAATTTGGCTTCAGAACCTCAGAGTCCTCATCCGTAAAAAGGGGGTAAAAATAATACCTATTTCACACAGAGTCGTTTAAAAGGTGAACACCTAGCATTTACTTGGCAGCTGATAGTATATAAAACAGATAAGAGATGAGCAGGAGCAACTGAAAGGGGTGGGCTGTACTTTTGGGGGAACCCACATTACACCTCCATACCCAGCATGCCCCACAGCCATCAAAACTGTCCACAGCCCTGGCTGGTGTAGCTCAGTGGACTGAGCACCAGTCTGCGAACTGAAGGATCACCGGTTTGATCCCTAGTCAGGGCACATGCCAGGGTTGTGGGCCAGGTCCTCAGTAGGGGGCGTGTGAGAGGCAACCACACATTGATGTTTCTTTCCCTCTCTTTCTCCCTCACTTCCTCTCTGTCTAAAAATAAATAAATAAAATCTTAAACAAAACAAAACTGTCCACATAGGGGAGGGGGAAGGGGATTGTGGAGAGAAGCGTTTTCAGGAACTACTGCAGAGGACGCATGGATAAAACCAAGGGGGAGAGTGGAAGCAGGGGAGGGAGGTGGGGCTGGGTGGGGTGGGGAGAAGGGGAGGGGAGAAAATGCAGACAACTGTAATTGAACAACAATAAAGTTAAAAAAAAAACTCCACATAACTGCCAGGGCTATGCCAAACAAACATGAGAATGTCTTCCTGCCAACCAATGCAAATGGCCGAAAAACCTACTTATTACCTGTGCCAGACTTTACCCTACACACTAGGGGTAAGGTCAGTCCTGGCGCCTCTAATTTGGAGCCACTTTAGCTGGGGAACAAACATCTGGGGAACGTAGACATCACAGCATTACACATGATCTGCAACACTGGCCCAAATGGAAACTTGTCCCCAGTAAGCTAACTCTTGCCGGGGAGGCATCTAACTTACCGGAGTACAATATTCCACCATGGGGTAGTGCATTTTATGGCCTTTTGCAACTCGACCAGAAAAAAAGCAACTTTGGCAGATGTCATAATTAAAGTGCTTTAGACTCCTGTACCTGGTAAAGAACAAAAACAAACACATATGTATTTCTTCAAATCAAACTCCCAAAGACCGCTCTTTAATAAACCTTCTTCCACACTCTCTGAATTCCAGAAATAGGCTGCGGTCGGCGTTCATTAATTCCACAAGGTAAGCGATTAACATCCTACCTCCGGAATTCTCTGGTGCTTCCCCTACAGTATCAAAACATTTTGGCAGAAAGATTACCCTATAAACATATATAACGACGGAAGAAAAACTCAGCTCTTATTTAAACCCCACTAGGAACTCTTTCAGATTAAGTAAGGAGCTCCTGGCAAACTTCCAGTCTTTTGAAGACTGAATACTAGAATGTGAAAGAACTTCCAAGAGAGATAAATCCGTGTATGGCAGTCCCCCGCCCCCAACCCATAATGGGGATAGAAGTTTTCAGAAGCAATTATTTAAAAAAAAAAAAAAAGATAAAGCAATTTCATTAGACAAAAGAAAATGAAACAGGAACTTTTAATTAAAATAAATCTTTTAAAATTACATTTTCTGATTGACATGATTCACCTTCAGAGAGCTGCTTGGATAATCTCTTTTCTCTTCAGAAATCCCTTACCACAGACATCCCCCAGACATGATAACTGAGGCCCAACAAAGGACAGAATGGGACTGAACGGGAGACTGTGTCATCTGTGAGTACGGAAGGTCCGCTTCCTCCCTTTCCCAGAAGAGTGCATCCTTTGTTTGATACTTGCTCTGCCTTTTGCTTTCCCAGGTAAGAATCTCAGCCAATTTAAATAAACATATTCCTCATGTCACATATGGGAATGGGGGGAGGGAGATGCCTTTTTTTTTTTTAGATCCCCACCATCTTTCGGGGGAGAAGGAAGGAAAGAGAAGTGCTCATTCCTAAAATAGTCTCATTCGAGAAGGGCAAAATAAGTGAATGTGAAAATGCTCTCAGATCCTCCAAAGCATTTTCTCGTTTTATTTTATAAAATTTCCCCTATGGATCTTACCAGGGAGGGAGGCTGAGAAACGAAGGAAGGCGCTGCTGTCCCTTGCGACTGTTCCCTGCTCCCTTGCCCTGACCCCCAGCGTCATCTGTACCTGCCCAAACCAGTGTTGTCTACGTAGGCTTTAGAAACCTCTAAAACCTCTTTGTAAACAGCTGGAAGTATGGAAGGACAGAGCACACGAATGACACAAAGCAGTTATTAGGCAAGAAAATATTAAGACAAGTCCAAGCATACCCAGGGACAGTATTTACTCAGCGGCGAAGTGGATTCTGGAGAGGCACAGACTAAGGAGCCAGTTTACCACTTTATGGCTTTATTCACCGCTAGGGAAACCTTGCGGTTGATCCAGATCATCGTTTCTGATTTGGGACTTGGGGTTGCTGGTCACTATCCTGTCTCCCCAAACAGGTCAACCAGGTGGAAGATTTCAGAGCCAGTGGTTTTCCGGGGCACTTTAAGAATATCAGAAAAATAAGCTGCTCTATTTCCTATCTCTTTTACTTTTAAATTTATAAGGAACATTTTTCCTTTTATAGCTGTTCTGTGAATCTTTCATTTTCTTGCATACTTTATATTCCCTCAGAAGTTCATTAGGATACTATGTAAAGAGTATAATCACATTCACAGATAAAGAAATTCTAGGGTGCTTAAAACAAGTCTTATTACTTTAGGGGGAAAAGTCGTGCAAAGTGAATATGAGACTGAGTTACCACGATGGCTCTCCCAAAATGGAATCATTTCTCAGTTTCCTAACTAATTCTTGGACACTTTTTATGAACAGAAAAGACCATGAAAGAAAAGAAACATGGTAAAAATATTTTGGTTCCAGGAAGGAAGAGGCGCAGTTTATCAGTATACCGCTGATGGACAAGTATCTTGGTGGAGACAGACAGACAGACAGACAGACAGACAGACAGACAGAGTCCTGTCCACCCAAGACTGTGCCCCTGCACGGCTGAAGAGTGAAGCTGGAAAGGGACACCTGCCAAATGAGTCACACTCACCAAAGTAACCCCAGGATCGGGGAGTGACTGGAGTGATGGAGGCTCCCCCCCGCCATTACCTCCTCTCCCTCTTTGACAAGGAACAAACTAACGGCGACTGGTCCCGGAGGTAAAGGATCGAGGCGCACAAGGGCAACAATGAGGGAAACAACGAGTGACATCTTGGGGGGGTCCCGATACCTGAATCCAATGATCGGACACTCCTTGCAGATGTTGCACTTGGCCTGATGCTTGGCAGTCTCGGCGGCGGCCACTCTGTGCAGCACGGGCAGCCAGACCATGGACTGGGGCTCCAGTCTCATCCAGTCCAGGAAGAGGGCCGCTTCGATCTCAGGCTTATTATTGGCCTGCGAAGATGGGGAAGAGCGGGGGGGTGGGGGGGGGAGGTGACAAAATAAAGGAGGCATTTGTCAGTTCAGGTAATAAGTTAACAGAAAGAAAAAAAAAAAACACAGTTGCACAGGGAGGCTCAGCTTCTGCAGCCGCCTAGCCCTAAGGCTGTGGTGACCTGCCGTGACTCTGTGTGGCTACTAGATGACAAAAAAACAAAATAAAGCCAAACAAACCAAACCAATGGAAAGCAAAATACACACCTGAGCGAGGCTATATTTAGCCCCAGTGTTTCAACAGATATGTAAGTTAGCCAGAAGTCAAAGGCAAGTGTTTATTGATGAAATTTCAAAGGAGGGGGGGGGGAACCTCAGGAACTATTGATTTCTTTTTTTTTTTCCACTACAGAATCTATTTCTCGGTGTGCCATAGAATCATAATGAAGAGGCTTTACAATTCAGCTGGCCCCGAAGCTTCAATTTACAGACAAGAAAACAGAGAAGAAAGGAGTAGCTTTTCAAAGGCCGTCCAACCAACAGGTGGCAGAGCTGATACTAAATGCAAACCTCCGGGTCTAGCGTTGTTGTCGTGTGGACCTGTTGTCTGCCTGTCTGTCTCTACTGCCCACTCTTCCCTTCTCTCTTTCAGAGCCTACAGTTAATAAACGCCATCCCTCCCAAGTGGCATAATGAGTTCAGAAAGCTCGAGATGTATTAGTCATCGCCTGATTTCTATGTGATCACAGTCATGCATTGCAACTAGCTCTTGGTTTCTTAACCCTTCAACACTGTCTTTGAAATTTTTTATATTGTTACATGGACCCATACATGGACTGCATTTTTTGGCTTTCATTCCCTCAGCGTCTGTTGGTGAATTCCTCAGGTTTGGTCTGAAAATCTCTTTCTGAATCCATATCCTTGATAGCTATGTCACAGGGCAGAGATGTTTACCTGGGGGTTGTTTTCATTTTGCTCTAGCATGCGGAGACACTATTCCCCTTTTATCTCACTTTCTCTGTTCAGAAGTCAAGAGTAAAGCTGACCTCTGCTCCTTTGAAGGTAATCTGTTTTTTCCCCGTCTGGTGTTGTGTCTCCAGGGCTTTATTTATACTGTTTAGGATTAACTGGGCTTCTTGAACCTGTGGGGTACAGTCTTTAGTCAGCTCTGGAAACTTCTCAGTGCTGATCTCAACAAACAGTGCCTCTTGTCTATCCCCTCTGTGCTCTGTGAGGTAAACGCAAGCTTTTTCAATCTAGCCTGCACTGCTCTGAGCGGGATGTCCCTGTGTTCCCTTCCTTTGTCCTTTATGCTTCGTTGCTAAGAATCCCTTCTGCCTGGGTATCTATTTCTCTCTGTAGCAGCATCCAGTCTGATGTAAGCTCAAGACACTAAGTGTTACATTTTGGTGGTTGTACTTTTTAATATCTAGAAGTTCGGTTTGGTCATTGTTAAGGTCACTTCTAAAGTGTGTGGTTCCCTGTAGATATTTTTCAATGTTGTCTGTCATTGTCTTTTAAACACACTAAACACAGCTTTCAAAGATATAATCTTGAATGATTCCAAGATATAACATTCGTGTAGGCAGGCCTGCTGTTTCTCGCTCACCTTGGTTTCTCGTGTGCTTACTTTTTTTCCTTCCCTATGTACTACATTGACCTTAAAATCTTTTCTGGAGATACTTTGAGCCCTTGACTGAAAATGCCTTCTCCAGTGACCATTTTCCGCCCAGAACCAAAGGGCACGACCTATTCTGAGACCAATTTAAACTGAATGTATGATGGATATTTAGTATCATTCACACCATGGGTATTTCAACTGCAAACCCATGTTGCTACTCTTGGAACGTGCTTTGCTGATAAAGACTCCATTCACCTTTCAGATAGAAAGGCAGTGGGGTTTGGACCAAGAGGTCATTTGGCTTGCAGCACTCATGACTTCAGCAATACTCCAGTCATTATCCTGATTACCAATTTCCCAACATTATAACAAGCTTTAATTTCCCAGCTGCAAAACGGTGTCAATTAGAGCTACTGATAAAAGCTGTTGGTGAGCACTTTAGGGGAAAAAATTTAAAATAAAAAAGAATTCGCCCTGGCTGGTGTGGCTCCGTGGATTGAGTGTGGACCTGCAAATCAAAGGGTCACCAGTTCGAATCCCAGTCAGGGCACATGCCTGGGTTGCAGGCCAGGTCCCCAGTAGGGGGCATGTAAGGGGCAACCACACATTGACGTTTCTCTCCCTGTCTTTCTCCTTCAATTTCCCTCTCTAAAAATAAATAAATACAATCTTTATAAAAGATACTTAATCATAAAATACAAAAGATTTGTAGAACCTAAAGATGAAAGGGACCACAGAAGTGAAGGCGTCCTCTTGGAATGGCACCACAGAGCCACTGCAGTATCAGACCTTCAGCAGTCATGGAGTCCAAGCTCTTAACCCATGCCTGGGCATTCTTATAGCCACTCTGTAAATACCACCCATGCACGAGTGAGCATCCTTAACGGATGCTCTTGAACATCTGCGTATAAGGCCCCCTGTTAAAGGGGTTTCTTCGGCCTGAGCTGAAACCCACCAGCAGAGCAAATAGGGTTAGGGGCTTCTTACTTTTGGTTTGCCATGAAATAGAACTATTAATAGTGCCTACCTCATAGGGTTGTTGTAAGATTTAAACAAGTTAACAAGTGAAAGGCACTTGGAACAGTGTCTGGCGCACAGCAAGGGCCGTGTCAATATTTGCTATTGTTATTGTCATTATTATTATCCATCTGACCAGAAACCCAGAAGTTTGCAGCCTTGACATAGCATGTGCACGGTCGCGCTCTCGCATGTGTGCGCTCTCTCTCTCTCTCTATATATATAAAATATATATATAGTTTCTATGTTTCTGGAAGACAACAAAAATCTGACCGTGAGTCAGCAACCAATGTAGGCACAAAACACAAAAGAATAAAAGGCAATAATGTGTCTGTGATGATTATTAAAGGCATAGCAAGTATCGTGTGAGGAAGTGATCTCGTTACATATATATATATATGTATATATATATATGTGTGTGTGTGTGTGTGTGTGTGTATATATATATATATATATGAGAGAGAGAGAGGGAAACCTTGATGTGAGAGAAACAGCAATCGGTTGCCTCACATGCACTCCTACCAGGGACAGCACCCGTAACCCAGGTATGTGCCCTGACAGAAAATTGAACTGGCGACCTTCCAGTGATCAGGATGATGCTCCAACTGACTGAGCTACAACTGACCAGGGCCACATAGCCCTTGAAACGTTTTACAGAGTTGTCCCGTCTGTCCATGCCTCTTCATCCCTATTCCTTTGATTTCTTGCTCATATGACATGGTTTGGTTTGCCACTGTCCTTTAGAAACTTATTCTCCAAACATGATCTGCTGGGAGTGGCACTTCCATTTGTCTGGACGATGTAATTGGATGACTTGCTTTTGTTCAATACTGCGGGCTCACCATGGGTTTCCACTGAACTAAAATCCCCGGGTCAGTGTTTCCCAGTGTGTCTGGCAGATCAATCACCCAGCAAAATGCTTCATAAAAAGAAGGTCAAATTAATTAAGGAAACTTTGCATATTATACCTACCTCTTAAAATTCTTAATGTACGCTAACATATTAGAAGCTAAGAAGGTCATCCGGAAAGAAACACGTTAAACTTTGCCTGACCTCTGATTTTCCCACACTTGTTATTCAGTGGTCCCAAGACCTTATTTAAAAAAAAAAAAAAAGAACCTCTAAGGCCTGTGAACAACACAAGGTACTAATGCTGTATGGGGCATGATGGGAAATGCTGTTTTGGACCTCTGCCAGTGATTCCTACATTCTGTACTTGTTCATTTGGATTTGTTTCCTCTCACTTCTGTTAAAACACGTCCTGTCAGTTTGATCCCACTGTACAATCTCATCAATACTGTTCAAAATCTGGATGCTTACAGCCCATGCACCCGTCGTTATACCCAATTTTCTGTATTTTTCCCATTTTAAAACGTGTGTTCTGTCTTCATCAGAAAGTCTCTGGTGAAAATATTAGACGTTTAGGCCAAGGTCAAACACAAGGCGCACCACCAGGGCCTGCACCTCAGGCCAACAGAAATCCGTTGTTCAGCCCTCTCTGCGTGTTCGACTGTGACTCTTTCCAGGTAGTGACACCGTTGCCTAATCTCTACAGCACATGTTTCTCCATCTCGGACACAAAGGCGTAGTGAGAGACTCCGTCAAAAGGACTACACGTTTCAGTTACAATATGTCCTATAACAATCTCTTGCTCCACTGGTCTTGAAACTCACTTTATCAAACTAATCCTTTGTAGTCAGGGGACAAACCATTACAGAAAGGCAGCAAACTGAAAAGCACTACTAATTCATTTCTATTTCCAACACAGGTTTATTGATGCTTCATCTGAGCCTACATACTTTTTTCTGACTTAGGTTGAAATGACTGTTCATTGAATGATGGGTTCAAAGACATGATGCAGAGTAAGAATTCCTGCTTAATACAGAGAGCGTAATATAGCGGAAAGCTTCTATGCATTCTGGAAGGCAACAAAAATCTGACCATGAGTCAGCAACCAATGTAGGTGCAAAACGCAAAAGAATAAAAGGCAATAACGAGTCTGTGACGTATTACGAAAGGCATAGCAAGTATCACATGAGGAAGTGATCTCGTTACCCTCAGCACTGTTCAAATGCTCCTTCGAAAACGGTGTCTAGTTCTGCTGGCTACAGCTAACCCAGAACTTAGACAAGGCTTGGCAGGAAGACATGAGGATAATTAAAGGGGTTGAAAGACCTCTGAGAACAGTTTAAGAGAATTGAGATTATTTAGCCATGAAAAAAAGAAGAAAAAAGTACAAGCAAGAAAGAGCAGCTGAAGGGGCGATTTAATAAGTTTTCAATTATGCGAGAGGCTCCTGCATAGGGACCTGTGACCAGCTGTTCGATCCCTCCGCTGAGGACAGAACAAGAAGTAACAGGCTTAAGCAGCATGAAGAATTTAGGCTGTATTTCACACGGACGAATTTCCTGATGCTGGAAGTTGTTAAAGCAGTACTGTAAACTACCAAGGGAGGCTAGAGACAATTCTTTTTCGAAATACTATAGATTCTCCTGTGCTTCGAGCTTGGAAACGCTCGAGGTTCTTTCTCTGCTCCTAAGATGCAAGCTCCATCCTTGGGACTCCTCGGAAACTGCTCGCCTATGCCCAGTGCCGGCACTGAACACAAGACACGGGGATTCACATTCTCATTCTGTTTCTATCTTTCATTTTCACTACAGACCATTCTATATCCTGGTGTTATTCCCTCTCCTTTGGTCTGGCAATAAAGGAAGGAAGAATTAAAAGTCAGGCAAGCTTCTAGAAAGATCTAAGAGAACAAAACCTTTTCAAGTTCAGCTCAAAATGCATTCTAGGGGAAAAATATGGATAAGGCAGGAACGGTAGGAAGTTGGTAAGCTCTAAAGACAGGTATGGGCCCGGGCCGGGTAGCTCAGTTTGGTAAGGGCATGGTCCTGATACACCAAGATTGCTGGTTCGATCCCCACTCAGGGCACATGCAAGAAGCAACCAATGAATGCATAAATATGAGTAAGTAGAACAACAAATCTCTCTGTCTCTCTTTCTCTCCCCCTCTCTTTCTCTCTCTAAAATGAATAAATAAATTTAAAACAAAAAAGAGGTATGATGGCATTGGATTGACATCATCCTTGCAGGGGCCATTATTTGCAGACTTACATAGAGATCTCAGGTTTCTTCTCTCGGCATCAAGGATGACCTTTGCCCTTACCCCTACATGCCATTTTTGAACCATCTAAGCAAGAACTCCAGGAATGGGCTATTTAGCCCTAGATTATTTTCATTCCTTGTTTCTGGTAATATCTTATTTTTCCTCTTCTGTGGCATGCACACACAAAAAGCAAAGATATCACTGCTCCTTCTACTGTGACAGCCACAGGTTAACACCATCTGGGGTTTCCACTCCTCCTGTGTTGGTCCTCAGCTGTCAGCAACTCTCCACCACTGCCTAGAGGCCGGGGGAGGGACTCAGTTGTCACTGCTGCCTCTCCATGACAGCACACTGAAGGCGTGCCTTATACACACATCATCTTAACAAGTGCAAAGGTAGTTAAAGGAATCCCAGTATCTGCAACTTCTAGCCAAAAACTCCAATTCAATGTCAAAGGACAGTGGGCGGCAAGTTTGGAATTAGGGGATTTGCCTGGGTTCAGAATAGCTTTTGGGTTTCCCACATGTTGCGCTATCCATACAATCTTAGGCACCGAAGGACCACGCCCAATGTGGCTGGCCAGGGGGTCAACCTGAAGAGTTATTTTCCTCTTAGGATACTGGTTCATGGCCACCGGAGAAGTGTGATGGCAAGGGCTCTTGGCAAACCCTGCAGCCCAGCTACCATGAACACGTACATCGTATGTTTAAGAGAACGCAACTGGCCTCTCAATGGTGAGGTTTTTCAGAGACGATGCCAATACTTAAAACGTTGAAAACAATAGTACAGCAAGAAGTAAACACGCGAGAGATTGCACGCAGTAGTTCTCAGATGGTGAACAGGAACTACTGTCTTGGATGCAAGACTTGCCTAAACCTCCTTAGTGCCTCTCCTAGATTGTAAGTTACTTGAAGGTAGGAACTATGTTTGTATACTCTCCAAAGAAAGTTCGCAGAATTGAAGGATGGGTGGGAATGCGGGAATGATGTCATCACAATCCATAAAAGGAAGGATTATAATATCTAAATGAGCATAAAATTAAAAAATGCCTAGTCATCCCGCAGAGCAAAAAAAAAAAAAAAAAACAAACAAACCACTTTAAACTTACAAGGGTTGTCTAGGGAGTAGAAGCCAAAATAAGCACATTCTTGAACTGCTCCAAGTTTACTTTTACATAGTTTTTTTTTAAGTAAAGGTCTGGTTTGTCTGTTATGATATCACACACAAAAGGCCAATAGTCTATTTCTAGATTTGGAGCATGTATTTAAAATATAGGGATGGCTTCAAATATAGGAATGCACCAAATTCATGCTGGGGGCCTTGAAGGGAACCCCGTAGGCCAGCAGCCATGTTCTGGAGCAGTGGTTCTCAACCAGGGACCATTCTGCACCCCAGAGAATGTCTGACAATGCCTGGAGACATCTTCAGTAGTCACAACTAGAGAAAGCGTTGCTACTAGGGTCTCGTGGATAGAGGCCAGGATCCTGCTAAAGTCCAACAACGCACTGAATGGTCCTCTGCAACAAAGAATTACCTGGGCCACACTGCCAGTAGTACCAAGATCAAGAACCCCTGCCCTAACATTCACGCCTTACATCACCGGGGCTCATACATCAAAACTAAGAGAACAACGTGAGCACATGACTATTAACTAAACACCAGACCTCCCTGAGAGCCCTGGAGGGGGCCTGGCAGGTGGGCTGCTCTCCTCTGCAACATGGAAACTGAGAAGCTATGGGAGGCAGGTTCGCCTACTGATGACGCGAGAGAAAGACTACCCTGGTTAACACGTTAAGCGCTGCATCAGTCCCTGGGGACTGACAGGGAACTTTTCATTTGGGCAACATTGGTGCGTGGGACTGGCAGTATCAAGGTTAAAAGATAAATGTTATTTTAATGAAGTTTTGCATTGGCTGCGCCATTGTGCGCCTGTTTATACTCTAACTCAACACCCATCGAGTGGTCGCCCGCCCGCTGCCTGAATGGAAAGCCCAGCAAAATCGGCTCCGAGCTTAGCGTGTTAAGAGATTGCGGATAGTGGAAAACGGGACTAAAACCAACAATGACAATAAAACCCAAGGTGGAAGTCACAGGGGAACATGCTAAAAGCATCATGCCTGATCTGAAAATAAGTTGCTTTTCCAATAGGCAACTCTACGCGATGCATTCCAGGACAAACAGCAGAAATTTATGCAATCAGGCAAAAAATTATCCCACATAAGGTAAGGCAGGTCGGTGAGTAAAGGAGTGTGCGCGCACACATGTGTGTATGGCTATGCGTGTGTATTTTCATTTTACATTGTAGCATTCCTGCCCATTCAGAGGAAAAACAATAACTAACTAAATAAATATTAAATGCATTCATATGCATGAATAGCATTTCCAAACATTCCTATCGACAGAAGAAGGTCAAGTTCTCGAAAACTCTGGGGACAAACCAGATTTCTACAAAGGTTAATCTCTCCTTCCTGGCCACCTTCATTTGCTGTTTTCAGCCGTAAAATATTCCCTTCATAAATCCAAAGAAGCATGTCAATATCGTTGCCACTGATAATAAGTGTTGGCATTAGTAGCTGACAGCCCCACATTTCTGGCGCTGCTTGTAGGAAGCCCTAGTGTTTGGAGAGATTTGCTGAATTTAAATGGATCAGAACTGTTTTGTGAATTACGGTCCGTACACAGAGGTTTGAAACTACAAGGGGAATGACTAGCCAGGGTCAGACGGTGTGGGACAGGCAGTTCCTGACTGCTCCCCGAGCTGTCGTTACAATTTCTTTAACAACCTCTAAATCTACCAAGGGCATCGGTGGAATATTTTACATAAAAGAGAAGTCTGCACTGGCGGTGAACATAAAAGGAGGAACAAGAACAAGTTGTAAAGAATATTAATGACTCTTCTTCCAAACAATCCCAATTTTCATGAAAATCAAATGAGCGAAAAAAATCTATAAAATTCTAAGCGACCTGCATGTACCAAATAAAATGGAAGGTGGCATTTTGATCCTGCTAGACACGAGAGACTGGCGTTTTCTACCTAAGACAACTAGAGCGCAGGGACACGAGGGATGATTTACGTGAAGTCCCACATAAAGTTCTCTCACATCTGGCTACTTCTGTTCGGAGAACAGCTGGTCCCACGTGAAAGGCCACACTGTATGTACGAGATTGTTTTATATGGCTTCTATCTCTGTCACAAGAGTTGTTATGCAGAAGATCGGGTAAGAATTTGCTGACAATGGCCAAGCTTTGGAATAAGTTCAGTAATCCGTTCCCTTTCTGCCTTTTCCATTTATAATATTTAGCAAATACTCAAAGAAACTTGGGGATAAGTAATTCTTGGGACAAGCTGTGTATGGTACAGATGAAAAAAGGCTCAAAGAGGTAAAGGAAATGGCTCAAGATTATCTGTTATTTTAATCCTAAAAATATGTATGCTTAAAGTAGTCTTACAAAGGTTAAGACAAAAGTGATTTCCTGTGGGAACGTATAGGCTGATCTCCAAAATCTTTTCAATCCTTAACTTGTTTGAGGGTGCTAGAGGCTCTGATAGCTAAGTAAGGCCCACCAGGGACCACAAGTTTAAAAAAATTTTTTTTAAAGATTTTATTTCTTTCTTTTTAGAGAGAGGGGAAGGGAGGGAGAAAGAGAGGAAGAGAAACATCCATGTGTGGTTGCCTCTCGTGCGCCCCCCACCGGGGAACCTTCATGCAACCCAGGCATGTGCCCTCACTGGGAATCGAACTGGCAACCCTTTGGTTCACAGGCTGGCTCTCAGCCCATTGAGCCACACCAGCCAGGGTGAGACCACACCTTGAACTGAATTCTATGCTGCTCTCCTGAGAGCTATACAAAGGTACAAGTGAATTTTCAGAAACTACTGTGATAATGGCATACTCTTATCGCCCCTGACCACTTCCCGTCCCCCTTCTTTTTTGGCATGACGTGTACTTCCTCCTACAGTTAGGTGCTATGGCATATATGAGCTACGTGAATTGACAGGTACAAGCCAACATAAGTTGAGGTAGCAAAAAGGAAACAAAAAGAGAAAATCCTATGAGTTTCTTAATCGTCATTAGCACACAGCTCATGTTATATGATGTGGTCAACTTGTCACTCCCACGAAAGAGTTGGTTAATATGGAAATGCACTTATCGTACATGTGTTCATATTGCAATGGGGAAAAAGGACTGTCAATTCTGTACACTCGCACTGTAAGCAAGGTCATGGCAAACACAGAATCCAAAGGCGGTTCAGCCAGAAGTCTCATTCTCTGCACATTCAAAATCACCTTGGATGTCCAGGGTGATAATGAACAAAAGAGGGGAGAAGCGAGAGCTCCTCTTCACAGAAGAAAGCCTGCTAAGAAGTGCGGGAAGAATGGTAGAATTAGCAAATCGCTACTATGTAACCATCAGCATGATCACTGAAATAGAAAAGGATCATCAATGGACACTGAAACAGAGGGGTGAAAGGCTATTGAAGAGTAACATATTCACAAGGTATCAACATACCACAGAAATGAGCTTTTAATCACAAAGAAAAAAGAATTCTGCCCCGGCTGGTGTGGCTCAGTGGAGTGAGTGCCAGCCTGCAAACCGAAGGGTCGCTGGTTTGATTCCCAGTCAGGGCACATGCCTGTGTTGCAGGCCAGGTCCCCAGTAGGGGGCACATGAGAGGCAACCACATGGATTTTTCTCTCCCTTTCTCCTCCCTTCACCTCTGTCTAAAAATAAATTAACAAAAAACATCTTTAAAGAAAAAAGAATTCTTTTACCATGGATATATCTTACTACTACCATATGAACAAAGTATTAACTTCATTCCTCCAGATGTGATTCAGTGGGAAGTACACAGTATCACCCCCATCGTCTTCTTGGCAAAAAAAATTGTAACCTGAATCTCATCATAAAGAGATAACCAAAAAACTGCAGAATATGGGACTTTCTTCAACAGAATTGGCCTGGACTCTCCATAAATATCAATGTCATGATGGGGAAAAACCAAATATGTGAGCAGAGTGTTCAGAAGAAGTGAAAGTTCAGAGACATGACAAGCAGATACAAGGCAAAAACCATGACTGGATCCTGGAAGAAAACAGCCAGATGTAAAGAACATTCTGGGGCACTGGGGAAACTTGAGTGTGGGCTGCATGCTAGATGATATTGTAACCCCGCAGAAACTGTTTCTTTACCGTGACCCTTTCTCCTTTCTGTCCATCCACTGCCTTCTGTGATTGTTAAGCCCGTAGGACCAGAGTCAAACTGTCCTGAGAAGAAAACCCCAGGTCTGTTGACCACAGAAACAGAGTTTGCTCAAGCTTAATATAACATGTTGACCTCAGTTGTGTTTGGGCCCCTGAAAGCAGACGACCCTAGTGGACCACACCCTATGGAAACCAGACAGAACCATGCGCTGGCTGACAGGGGGACCTGACAGAACAACTAACTACTGCCTGCCCAGCCCCAGTCAATCAGTAGGGCCCAGGACCCCAACTCCCTCAGTCGCCATGATTCATGATTTGCCCCCTGTACAACCCACCCGCTGGACGACATCAGAGAGCCAGGTCTGTGAGCACGAGCTCACCTGGGCCTCCAAGCATGGTGCCATTTCCTTAGAAATGGCAAAACCCCTGTCTGCATTTGAGAGGGCTGTGGTCTGCACAGGCAAATGAACTCCTTAGCCCGGTAACCATATTACTGCTCATGTTAAATTTGCGTGTGGTGAGAGACAGCATTGCAGTTACGGAGGTAACAGTCTTTTTAAAAAAGATGCATTTTGAAGTATCTAGGGGTTTATGTTGTTTACTTTTAACTGGTAAAGGGGAAAATTTGGGGTGTGTATATTCAAACACAGACACACACGGAGAGCAGGGAGGAAGGGAAGGAAATGTAAATGAGGCAAAGTGCTAACCATGGGTTATACAGATGCACAAGCTGCATGGGTGTTGATTACACTATCCTTTCTATTCTAATTCACGGTTGAAATTTTTCCACAGTCAAACATTGGTTGAAAGCATTGCTTCTTCCAAATCACCTCTTCTCGAGGGAGGGCAAGAGTGACTAATTTCTGTGACAGGGGCGGGGGAAATGGCATCAATATCAACGATATACAGTGTGAAAAATGCCCCAGAAAACACCAAGCTAACACCATACTGATTTCCTCCATTTGTTCGCTTAGTTTCACTGTTCTTGAAGCATCCTCTCATACCCTGAGACTCAAAGTGCTCTTCCCAGACATCTAACTGTGAATTCTCAGCCATCAAAGTGAGTTTGAGGATCCCCACAATCACGGAAATTTTTCTCGTTTACAGTAAGGACCAAAAGGTCAAGAGTTGTATTCACGAGACAAGCAGTAGTGAAAGGCTTCCCATAACTGCAGTCTCGGGTAGAAATCAAGTCTTTTAGTTTGAGTTCTGAAGAGAACAGAACAAGTGGGAGGCCAGCAGTCACTGATCTAAATACCGTATTTTTCAGACTATAAGACGCACCCCCCCCAAAATCTGGGAGAAAAAGGGGGGTATGCCATATAGTCTGAATGTAGCTTACCTGAGTTGTTTACATTTACACTGGTGAAATATTATGTCAGTAAATATTCTACCACATTTTTTTGCTTCAAAAAAATGTCCCCTATTTTCCTCGTCTAAAATCTAGGTGCGTCTTATGGTCGAGTGCGTCTTATAGTCTGAAAAATAGGATATTCATCAGGATTCTCAATCCCCCATGAGAGATAAAATCAGCCCAAACACTAACACTTAGTGATGATCCACTTGTCATTTACATGTGCAAGGATGGCTGTCTTGACCTCAGTTAGGCCCCGCCACTCCTGACTAATAAACCAATTAATTAACACCACAGCTCCAGGAAACAGAAGGGCAATTTTTAAATTTATGCAGATCCATGAATAGACCGTATTTTTCAGACCGTATTCTGGAATGATTTCTTACTTACATATATGATACACACACTGATAGATACAGCAGTCCCCCTCACCCACACTTTCACTCGCTGCGGTTTCAGTTACCTGCGGTCAACTGCGGGCTGAAAATATTACATGGGAAATTTCGGACATAATTCCTAAGTTTTAAATTGTGCACCCAAATCTCCTGCCATCCCTTCCTGGACGTGAATCATTCCTTGTCCTGTGTGTTGATGTTGTACACACACTTCCTACCCGTCAGCCACTTGGTAGCCATCTTGGTTATCAGATCGACTGTTGCGCAACCACAGTGGCTGTGTTCACTTATTTTATTGTTATAATTTTCTATTTTATTATTAGCTTCTGTGGTTCGTCTGTTACTGTGCCTAAGTTACAACTTAAACTTTATTATAGCTGTGTATGTATATAATAAAACACAGTATAATAGGGTTTGGTACTATCTGTGGTTTCAGGTATCCACTGGGGGACTTGGAATGTACTCCTGTGGATAAGGGGGGACACGGTTGTATACACTTGTTCTCAATAGTTGAGAGTGGAATTTATTCTCATTTCTGTATCATTCTGTATTATAGCAACTGTGTGTAGATGATATTTTTGTCATATAAAGATTCAGGAAACAGATGAAAAAACAACTTATTCATTTTGATGCATGAATACGATGGCAGGCAGAAAACAGATGTAAAATAAACAGATTTGGACACCCAAGCTCTTGTAGTTGAAGCATATTTAATATGAAGTTGGCATCTCAATTGTATCTACACCGTGAAGTTCTTAAAATGTTTGCAGAAGGAAATACTACAAAGACTACCATGGGGAGGGGGCACTTCGCACGGCACTGACAAATACTCATTTTCAGATATATGACTCTTTTCGGAGTCACTGAGAAGTGTTACATTTCTCACTTAAATGGAAGTATTTGGTTTCATATGAAGGTAGGCGACATACTTGCAATTGGGATTAGAGTATCTTAAATAAAGACCATGGGGGAAGTGTTTGTTTTATTTAAGTGTGTTGGGGTAGGATAGTTCATTGATACACCTCATCCTCTTATGACCTAAAATTCATGTACGGGATCACAACACTTCCTGAGTTCAGTATAGCATTTGGAACTGGTCTAAGCTACCTCTTTCTACTCAGATGGTTTAGCAGAAGGAAACACTGGCCCGGAACCTAGGGAACCTGGGCCCGATGTCTAGTTCTGCCATGACAGAGTTGCAGGATGTAGAACATATTCAGTCTACATCTCTCGCCTTCGGTTTTCTCACATGAAAAAGGAGAGATGTGGACAGTCTGCAGGGTTGCTTCATGTGGTCTGTGTGACTCATTGCCAGGGCAGGCCTGGCCTTATTGAGGTTACAGGGTCAATCTGCTCCGTCAACAGAGATGTTTCCATGGAACATGGAAGAGGAACGACTCAGGACACAGTCAATGAATCTGTATTTCTAAAACAGTTGTTTCAAAACTTTACTTCTATTACTGCCTCAAAGAGTGGGTCTTCCTGGTAAACGCACTGACTGCGGTATGCTTCCAATACGGAGACACAGCCTGTTGCCCCATTTCATATCAATGGGCAGTCCAATTGTACCACTGTCCAATCCATAAATTTATAGTAATTTTTCCTTTTTACTTACTAGCCACAGATCTAACTTCATTTCTGGCTTAATGAATAATTTCTGGAAGAACTTATACTGATATTTTAAATAGGCAAAATATTTTATATGTATTTGAGAGTGATTTCCTCTTTTCTCTTTAAAAAAAATGCGGGGGGTATTTTCTCCAATTTTAGGATTATGGTAAAATATACATACCATAAAATTCACTATTGTAACCATTCTTTATTTTAATTATTTATTATCTTTTTAAACCATTCTTAAGTGGGCAGTTCAGTGGCATGAAAAACGTTCAGATTATTGTGCAACCATTGCCATCGCCAGAATAGAGGGTTATGGGATGAGGAAACCTTTCAAAGACCGTCCGGCAAGTTTGGCACAGGACTTCCTGTCCCTGCCAGGCCCCTGTGTAAATCAGCAACTAACCCCTTTCTAACTGTACCAACTTGAAAAGACGTCAGTTTTCCAGCCGGTGACAAGAAAACCAAGGGAAAAAATGGACTGTAGTCTGAAGTTGGCTTCTCCTGCAAGGCAGGGGATGATGCATGTGAATGAGAAACAAATACTGTATTGCCATTTCCTTTGGGTGCTAGAAACATCTGCCTTAGAGCACATGCTTGCTGAAGGAATGGGCTGGGCCCCATTCACAAGGTCTTACCCTTCAAAGGGCCAGGGGCATTTTCCCGCCCGTTATCGTTCCCTACAGAAAACATCACATTTCAGGCACGGTGCACACAGCACAGCGAAAGGCAAGGTGAGCGCCAGAGCACCTGGCTGAGGAGAAGCGCTCCTGGCCAGGACGTCCATTCTGAAGAAAGCATTCACCATGGAGCTGTTCAACCTGACTGCAAATCACTACAAAGTTGACAGGATCCCCACATCGAAGTACCATCAACCTCACCTGGCTCTGCACATACAAAACGTGCACAAAGTTCTGCTGGAAACATAGGTTTGCCCTTGAACAACACGGGCTTCAGGCACGCCAACTCCCCATGCAGGAGCGTAATGTTTGACTCCTCCAAAACATAACTGCTAACAGGCTACTGTTGACCGGAAGACTTGCCAGTAACATGGAGAGCCGACTAAACAGATTTCGTGTGTTAGATGTATTATATATTGTATTATAATACAGTAAGCTAGAGAAAAGCAAATGGTATGAAGAAAATCGTAAGAAAAAGTAAATGCATTTACATTAGTCATTGAAAAAAAAAAAGTCCACATTTCAGTGGATCCACGCAGTTCAAACTCGCATTATCCAAGGGTCAGCTAGGGTATCACACAGTGAGTATTTGGGAATGAGGTGTTAACGCGGAGTCGGGGTGGGGTGGGCATGCTGGACGAAGACTCGAACTCTTCCACCAGCTGAGCAATTTTAGGGGCAAAGGTAAACTGTTCACTTACTTAAACAACACTAAAAACAAAAACCCCAAACCCTTCCTTTTCTATTCTGCTCACACAGTTGATAAGGATTCAGTGAGAGAATTCGAGTGAGCCACGGTAAAGTAGTATCATCAGCACCAGCAGTAACAATATTATTTATAAGCATGGTAGGTACAAGTGGGAGGGGAAGCTCTTTCACGGTAGTGAAAGCAAACAGCAGGCAGTTATAGAAGCAGATTACAAAAGGTCCGAGAAGTAAAGAAATCAGGATTTATTCCGTGGTCAATGGCAAGCAGCAGATTTCTAGGGATGGTGTGATGCAGTGAATACAACTTCTGTAAAACCAGCGTAAGGAGCACCAAGGCCAATGAAAGTCGGGACCAGGGTGCAGAGAGAAGCCTTGTGACAAGAAAGCCTGAAAACCGTGGAAGAGTGCAATGAAAAGGAATCAAGCAAAAGATGTTTCTTGCCCTCGAAACCAACAAACAAGCACTTTACTAATTTCTAATTCCACATGTTCAAAGGAGGAAATTCAGAAAATACAAAATAGTGGTGAGAAGAAACTAAACACCACCCGCTACCACTGTTACTATCTTGACTGATGTCCCCGAGGCTCACAAAAGACGTCCCCAGGAGCTTGGAGACTGGCCGGCCAGGACACATTCAGTAAGTATGAGAGGGCGGACTGAGTTCAAAGTCTGGACGCGGAGAACAGAGCGCTGCTAGTATAGAGAGAGGGGTGGATGGCAACCAGAGACATGAGCTTAGGGAAGAAGGCGAACATCCAGCAAGAGGATGCCAACGGGCAAACCCGGACCAGGCTGGGCTCCTCGTAAGGGGACAGGACCGGGGAAAGCTGGGGAAAGCGCGGCTTCTGTTCAGCGGCCCCTTCAAGCACATTAGAGAGCCGGCGACTAGACCTTACTTATTCCCACCACAAAAGAAAGATAATTATGTGGCATGACAGAAGTGTTCACTGTTGCTACAAAAGCAATCATATTCTAATATATAAATGTATCACATCAGTGGGATGTACGGGAAGTCCTCACTTAACATCGATAAGTTCTGCGACTTTAAGCAAAACGACTCACAATGCAATCAGTTTTACCAGAGGCTGATTGACATAAACAAGAGTTAAGTTCCTGTGGCATCTCATCAATGTTAAAAGGAAACAAGGTTGAATGAAACGCTGTTTGAGGGCCGGCTGTTCACCTTAAAATTATAGTGTTATATGTCAAATACGGGGTCCGGCACAAATAACGCCCTTTTGTATTAGGAAAAACTTTTACTACAAAATCATAAGCATATCATTCTGTAACATAAAAATATCACACTCAAGGACAACATAGGACATTTTAGGCGAAATGTTCAAATGAAAAGTATACATTATTACACCCATATTATTACCCTACCAATCACACTCAAGTGGGCGTTACTTCTGCCGGACCCTGTACATTTCAATTAAAAAGAGAGCGACACCGAGACCCAGAGTCTGCAGCAAGGGTGGTGGCGGCTGCCTGGTGGTGCTGGCAGTAGCACAGGCAGGACCGTGGGGCGACAGGACAATGGCTCCGGTGTCCCTGAAGCCAGCCCAGCTACTCTGCAGCAGGAACTGTCTCTGAACAGATGGCTCTTGGCAGGTTTGTTTTCTGACACTCACTCTTCACCCAAGTCACAACGCATAACGACTGTGTACATATACATACAAATGAACGTGTCTGTGAGTTTCACACCTAGCACTGAAACGACTGAAGAAAAAACACTTAGGAAAAACAAAACTCACATCGCTTCAAGTTGTTTTTTTTTTATTTTTTGTTTTTTATTTATTTTTTAGAGAGAGGGGAAGGAGGGAGAAAGAGAGGGAGAGAAAGAGCAATGTATGGTTGCCTCTCACATGGCCCTCACTGGGGACCTGGCCTGCAACCCAGGCATGTGCCCCGACTGGGAATCGAACCGGGACCCTTTGGTTCCCAGCCCGCGCTCAATCCACTGAGCTATACCAGCCAGGGCTCAAGTTGTTTTATAATTGGATTAAAAAAAAAAAACCACCAAAATGAATCTGGATTACTTGTGGTTATTAGTCTTCCTTGTGTGAACGTTAATTTGTGTCTGCATTTGAAGTGGAAATATTAATGCAGCAACATGCAAAAGAAATCTAGAGGTAGTGATAGTCTATTCACATTTTGGGAGATGTGAGTATGCAGTTAAAAAATGCACTTATTTCTCCACGTGTATTTTGCATTTACAGTTGATCTGCCACAATTTTGGCAAAACAATCCAAATAGTAAAGCCACCTCTACAGGAGAGCGTTCACTATGTGTGCGTTCAGTCCATTTGCCCGCTCACTGTTCCGCCCGCAAGGCCTTCTACAGTTTTGCCCTAGTCTGCGGTCAAAGACAGCAGGTATAACCCGGTTATCTCTGTTCTAATGGTAATGGGATTAGAATGGATTGAGAAACCCCATATAAGAAAAACAGCTCTCAGCATTACCAAAAAAAAAAAAAAAAACCAATAACAAAAAACCATAAGAACACTCTGAATAATGTGATAGTGCAAACACCTCACTCCTTCAGTGCTGGTGGCCTTACGAATAGAAACAACTTTTGACAAGAGACACAAAACTGTTTCTATCATTTAGACTGGCAGTGTAACCCCAGTCCTTCGAACTCGTCCTAAGGAAATAACTTCAATCAAAGAAAAGGGCTAACTGGTTGAAGATATTCAGTGCAGCGTTACCCACCGTATCAGAAAACAGAAACAACTTAAATGTGTAGCAGGCGTTTGGAGGAAGAGGGTGTTTCTGGGAACCCTGACTGTGGTGTGCAATGGGTGAGGGGCAGGGTCAGAAAGGGAGTGGGCAAGACGGTGCTGAGCCTGTGATGGGCATCAGCAGAGGGTACAAACCACCGTCCCTGTGATAAGACTATGAGAAGGGTTTGGAATAGTAAAGAGATGTCAAAGATACAAAAGGAAAACTTAAAAAAAATGATAAAGCTGTGTCCACTCTTTACCAACAGCCATTGAAAGGAGGCTATAATAGTGTAAGGTAAAAATAAAAAACAGACTTGTGTATAAAAGTCTTTTTCTTTGTCTTATTTTTAAAGATTTTATTTATTTATTTTTGGAGAGAGGGGGGAGGGAAGGAGAAAGAGAGGGAGAGAAACATCGATGTGGGGTGCCCCCTACTGGGAACCTGGCCTGGAACCCAGGCATGTGCCCTGACTGGGAGTCGAACCAGCGACCCTTTGGTTCGCAGGCTGGCACTCGATCCACTGAGCCACACAAGCCAGGGCTAAAAGTCTTTTTCTTATACACAAAGGACTGCTGTGGCTGGAGCTTTATTCCCTTACCCACCAAACCACTGCAGACTCCCTTCCCTCCCAGCACCGTAGTACCTGTGGGGTCCCAGCTGCAGATGGAGATGTCTTTTACTTCCTCTGCACTTTCCTCTCCATCCCCAAACCCAGAGTTCCAGAAGTCACTGCCTAAAGAGGTTTCAAATACCAAAAAACCCCCAGCTACCTGCCCACAGAACAGCTATGTGCGAAACTACAGCTGTGTGTTTTAAAAATTCATTTCATAACACAAAACAGTAAGTAGTGACTGAAGAAAAATAGTTACTGAAGAAGGTGAATAACTTACAAATTGGAAGCAGCTTCTGACGCTTGGCTCAATGTTACTGCCCCCAAAGGATGCCACTTCTCCCAACTGTCTTGGGATTTGGATGGAATCATGCAGGAGGAGGCCCAGCCGGCGCTGGTCACAAAATCCTGTTGAACTTGCCACCTGCTTGAAAAGGTCTACCAAAGGAAGAAGAGAATTGCAACAATTAAACTAGCAGCACGAAGTACAGGCTCGCAGAACCAAACAGTCAGCTCAATTCCAGTACCAATTCTCAAGAGCAGCCAATATTCCCACAGAGAGGGGTAACTGTATTTTGCCGTATACAATGAGCACCCACCTTTTTGGCCCAAACTGTCAGGGGAAAAAAAATCTTTTGTTTTAATTTTTTAAATTCAAGTAGTTATTTATTTATTTATTTATTTAGATACTTGTTTTTTTGTTTTATAGAAGAATGTTAGCATTTATTTTGAACAGAGGATGGAACAAGAAATTTTATGTAACAAATACATAAAATCCGTAATAAAATTATGTAATAAATACATAAAATACACAAAACACAAGAACAGATACAAGGTATTGTAGATACTATCCATGTGTAATGTGCATCCTTATTTTTCTCTCCAAAATTCGGGCAACAAAAGTGCACATTATACACAGCAAAATACAATACTTCCACTGTGTGTTAATCTAGACATTTAATATGTTTTATGGATGCTCTACGGCTCTCAAGAAATGAGTTTACATACAATCCTGAGGCTTGAATTTTTCCTAAGCCAGAACGCAATCGTTTGGAAAATATTTTATATAGAGAACATAACTACTATAATAAAATAACTGTTTTAGCATGAGGAACCACATAAGTAGCCTAAAGCACTACCCTCTTTTGGACATCAGAGATTCAAAAATATGCCCAAATTGGGACTGCTTTATGAAGACCTAAGATCATTGAGTGTTTTCTTTGTTTTCCCCACAGGATGCTATACAGATTTGTAATTAGCTCCTAACCCTTTCACATTGTCACTGGTTCGATAGGTGGCTGTCTTTTTGGATGAAGAACGCTATCTCCTTGAGACCAGGGACCATATCTTGGGCAACCATGTGCCGGAAGTGTCTACAGAGTAGAACGGCAGTACCTAGTGGACAGCAAGTGCCCCACAGAGCGGGTTCACAGGGTGTGTGAACAGACCAAACGCTTGTGACGTGTTTTGTTCTCAGAAATAAAGTCACCGTAGTCATACCTTGTATTCAAAGAAAAGCTGCCACCTCCCCCAAATTAAATCAAGAAAGCTTTTCCTACTCATAAGCACACTTCAAACTCTAGGACATTAAATATTTTAACGAAATAGCTAAGACAGCAACATCCAAAATGAGACGGCACACACCGCTTTTTACCATCTCTACAACATGCACACACAGGTTTTTCAAAATTAGGATTTGCACATATGCCAATTTGAAGTTACTAGTTTAGTTTCACCAACCTCAACACACATTTTGTCTTAGCAGTTATTTGAAACACAAGCTCGAAGCTCCCTTGATGATTCAATGGAGTATTATGATGTGCTTATCATTGATCAGGTTAGATTATAAAGTCATCTATAACAAGTCACAACAACATTTAAAGGGAAAAAACCCACAGAAAGATTCTATTTTACCAAAATATGTTCTTAAATGGTTAACAAAATCTGTTCAGTTATTTTTTTTCTTTGTTTTTTAGGATGAGAAAACTCAAGTGGAAAGTACATAAAAGTTAGAGCTAAAAAGGCTTGTGTATTTTGTGGCTTAGTCCTAGGGGGGAAATGAGCAGTAGGGCACAGAGTGGCTTTGGAGGAATTTAATCTCTTTTATCTCCTGCCTGTCCTTAAACTCAGCACATCTCCTCATTCCTGTGAGGCTAGGCCTTAGGGGAAAAGAGAAAAGACAAAATAGACTGGGTTTCTTTAATATTCCTACCAAAAAGACTTCTTACAAGCTTTTAAAGGGGAAAACACATATAGTCCTTCACAATGGGAACGAGTGGTTGCTCAGTTATACTTCCACCGTCACTCTGCCAGTGTTTGCTTAAAATGTGGATTGACAAATTTTAAGCAGAAGAACCTAATAGCTAATCAGTAGGAAATTCTATCACGTAACACTTGCCCTATAAAAAATGGAAAGCTCGGCCCGGCTGGTGTAGCTCAGTGGATTGAGCGCGGGCTGGGAACCAAAAGGTCCCGGTTTGATTCCCAGTCGGGGTACATGCCTGGGTTGCAGGCCAGGTCCCCAGTGAGGGCCATGTGAGAGGCAACCATACATTGTTCTTTCTCCCGCCCTTCTCCTCTCTCTAAAAATAAATAAATAAAATCTTAAAAAAAATGGCAAGCTCTCTGTCTCTCCAATAACAAAATGTCAGTCACATCACAGAATTGACTACGTCAGTATACCCTGCAGTAAGATGATTATAAAATAAGCAGTGTTTCTTGAATACCCATGCCAGATAGTACTCTTTAAATAAGATTTCAAACACTGGGCAAGAGCACAGATTAAACCTTCACATCTGCCCTGGCTGGTGTGGCCCAGTGGACTGAGTGCTGGCTTGCAAATCAAAAGGTTGCCAGTTCAAGTCCCAGTCAGGGCACATGCCTGGGTTGCAGGCCAGGCCCCAAGTTGGGGGCACGCGAGAGGCAATCGATGGATGTTTCTCTCGCACAGCGACGTTTCTCTCCCTCTCTTTCTCCTTCCCTCCTCGCCCCTCTAAAAACAAATAAATAAAATCTTAAAAAAAAAAAACACCTTCACATTTACTTTTCTGACTTATACAAAAGGGTTAGGGAAGTGAGGCATGATCCCCTAGGGACATGTGTTTTATTCAGACATAGTCACCATAATGTAAAATAATACTTGGACTGGAAAAGTTAATCCTCATTCTCTATTTAAATACCTGCAATTTACTGTCTGACAGGGAATGGCACAAACCACATTTTATGACATTCTAAAAGCAGTTCTATATCTTCCATGAAGAACTTGCTGTCAAACAAGAACACTATGTCATTCTCCATCCAGAACGGGGGTAATTAGCCAACATTAATAAAAGAATACAGAGTTACCATACATGACTTACATCTGTACTTGTCTTCCAAGTGCGCTTTGCACAGAGAAATGATGCCAGTTTTAAAAGACAGGACCCGGATCCTCCCTGTTCGTCCCCTATTGTGAATAATCAAATCGGAAAACAATTACTGACATTTTACTAGAAAGCAAACACTCTTCAGCAAAGACAAAACCTTGGTATAAGAACTCTATTGACCATTGTTTTTGAAGAGTAAGAACTTTCCTGAGTTCATTATCTATTTGGTTGATGACTTAGAATGTGATGGAAATTTGGCCAGCTCGAGCAATGAATATTTACTAAGTCTTCAATTCTTAAAAGCCCTTACTGGAATTGTAAGAGTGGCCCTACATATAATAGGAAAAATACCCTTCTGTTCGACCCTCGAGAGCCACCCGGGTTTAAATCGGCGACTGGATGAATTACTACTATGTACTACGCTACTTGGTTTACTGAAGCAAATTACCTACTTTGGGTTATTGAAGCCAAAAAAAAAAAAAAATCACCAGCAACTAATTGCTCTGCCCTCTTCAAAACTCTTTTGGATTTCTATCAGATGGCCCTTATTCAGAAGAAAATCAACCACTTCAGGCCACATGACATGTAATATAAAATATGAACATTTATCTCCACAAGAAAAATACAATACATTCTATAAGAGAGCATTCAAAATATGATCTTAAAAAGCAATTTAAAAGTAACCTATTGCTATATCAATGCTTTAATATATATACTTTCAGTTGAATATAAGGCTAAAATAAAGTTTCCTACATGACAAGCTTACTAGTAAGTTCATTATATCCACGGGAAAACATTTTATAGTACATTTTTTTGATTCAGTAGACAATGTCTGTCAATAATTTTCAGCTTTTATTCTGTTATGGAAAGTAACTGAACCTCAGATGTTGCTTAAAAAAAACTGTAGACTAATTCTCCCATTTAGCACTTTTATTTTTGGTAAACAATATGCTCAACTTTCAACTGGCACAATTTACTAAGTCCCTTAGTCAAACACAAATCCTAGATTCTAAGGTGTTAAGAAAATTACTATTGTTTGAAGATCTTCTCCTTTTCCACTCTTTAAATAAAGCCAATCAAAGTTTAACAAATAAACTTTAGACAGTAACTCAGGTCTTCAAGGAATTAAGTTGTTCCCAAATAATTTCCCAGCAGGTCAAAAGGAAGTTATATACTGAGAATCCATTCATATGTCACCTGCAAAGAAAATGGTGCTAAAAAATATTTGAGGAAAGGCCTGAATATAAACCCTTACAAAAGCAAATGTAAGGGTAATCCACAATTGCTATCCAGCAGGCTCAAGGGCCTGGTGGGTATGGCCTGGTGATCTGAGAATTTAAAAAGCAACATCATACCCAAATAACAAAGAAAAAAGGGTCTATGCATTCTAATTCAGGAGATGGCTGAAATCTACAAAAAAATAAGGCAAAAGGCAAAATAGTTGGTATGCAACCCCTTCTCGACAACCTTGCCAGATTTCCAAACGGGGAGATTTTTTTTTTTTGACATGTGAAATGAGGCATGTAATAAATCTGAGGTCTAAGAAGAAATCAGTCAAAATTAAGATCAATTCCTTCTGCTACCTTCTCCAATTGTCTTCATTTAAGCTGAAGACAAAAACTCAACCTGGGGATCTCTCCTGTGTGCAATCCCAGAGAAATCAACGAGTGCCGTCTAAGAAAGAGTGATGAATGGAAGTGCCAGGAAAACCGTATTTAAGAAAAAAAGACAAAACAAAACCCAAACGTCTTCAGTGTGAGCAGCCGAGTTTGCTGCATGAAGGGCTTGTTTTCATTTTCTTCGGCTCATAAACTCATCATCTGCGGCAGAAATCTCCTGACGATAAGCTAACGCTATTCAGATCCGGCGACAGGTGCGCCAGCATCTCCGGGAGCCCGTCCATTTCCACCCGCGAGAGGGGGCCACCCCTACAGTGGACGGGGGACTTTGAAATGCACAGGCAAGAAAGGGAAAGAGCCAAAGGCCACGGGTTGACTCACTGTAAAAAATGCGTAGCTCTGGATTTTGTTTGTTTTCTAATCTGAGAGCAATAGACGTTCCAGCTCTTACCCCCCTACCTGATCAACACAAAATACTTTCCTTTCCAATAACTGCAAAAATGAGTTATTGCAGGGGCAGCAGCATCGGGTCGCACAGCTTTACAGAGGACCGTATTTCTAGACTGGGGGCCCCGGCGGGGTGCTAATGAAACCGGCACTATTCTGTTCACTACGCCTCCTGTGTCGGATGCTGAGAGACGAGCTTGCCATACGTACGTGTCATAAACGTTCAGCAGCCAATTGAGACACATATCCACACAGAGAGGGACGTTGACCAGATTGTTGTGCTCTTGCTCCAGGCGGTCATAAATAGTGGTGAGACAATTGATGATCTGCAGGATGTCCATGGGCTGGTCATTTTGCTTGAGGTTGTGCTGGTCCAAGGCATCGCATGCGGCAGACAGGCTCAGAAGATCCACTGTAAAAGTCAGAGGAAATCACAAGTGATTCCAAGGCGGGGGAAATCATTTCTTTCACTATTTTCTCTCTTCCTTTGCGAATCCTGGTCGCAACGTCTCATACCCTTTAGCAAACCCCAAATCTGAAACGAACGCTCCCCTCTTTTATTTATTTTTACATTTTCAGTTACAGTTTACATGCACTATCATTCTGTATTAGTTTCAGGTGCGCAGCATAATGGATAGACAAGCACGTACTTTCCAAAGTGGTTCCCCCAATATTTCAAGTATCCACCTGGTCCCATACATAGTTCGCACCCCAGCCTTGTTTAAAGTGCTCTGTTTTCATCCCGTGGCCCTAAGTCTGACGACTTGGACGAGTGTTCAGGATCCGCGGTGGTTCTCTCATGTCCCTGGCAATGACTGGGTGAAGACCCAGTTCCCAATCTGGAAGCATTGGGGAATACTGGAGCGTTAAGGGGGCCTACCGTGTTCTATGTAAACCGAGTCATTTTCAACTGAATAAGGACAAAATTATTCTACGAGAGATTTCTGAAAGAGTTCCTGACCCTACTTGCTTACATGCGTGTTAGAGAAGGTCAGTTTGATCCATCTGTTTGGTTAGGGTTGTGTAAACTCTATTTCCAGTTACGCATTTATAATCATTAAGTGTTTTTCTCCTTGGAATATCAGCTGCCTCATAATCTCTCTGCTACCTTAACATTAGGTGGAAAACATAATCAACCTCACTACAATTTTCCATGGGCAAACTAAAGTAACCGCACAATCAATCCAGGTTGCAAGGCCTGAGACTCCCTTATTTCTTCTTTCACCTGCAGATTGCATTTTATGTTGTGTTTTTCAAATTCTCTAAGAACTATATGAGCGTGTATGTGTGTGTGGGGGGAGGGGGGAGGTCCCATGATTTGAGGTGGTATTTAATCTCTGCTTAAAGACAAAAATTTAACAGAAGTGAAATTGCAACCGTGCCCAACATCAGCATACTACACGCTTTATTCCCAAATGTCACGAAAAGATGCTTTTTCCTAAAGCCAATCTATGAACCAAATTGGAAATACAACAACGTGCTTTTGTAACACCTTATACATGTAAGCTCTGGTCTGACTGCTCAGTGCTTTGGGGGAAAGAATCAATGGTAATTAAGTAAATTTCTCACGCATCTCGCGGGAGGAGGCAATACAATTATAAGTGTAACAGCAGATAAACACTGGCCAACCCAGTCAGCAAACAGCTTGCCCGATACTAATCAGATGTAAATTTAAGGCTTTATTGTATTTTACTAGCTATTCGTAGTTGATTCTAATTAAATGTTAAGGGAAAAAAAAACAAAAATAGTGGTCAATACCCACGTAGGTTAATACCTATGTAGTACATATTTTTCTCTTTTGAAAAAGGAAAATGGTAACTTTTGAAGTTTCCCTGGAAGCATGAAGGAGAGATGGTGGTGGGAGCAGGAAGGTTTTTTTTCCCTTTGTTTTCCATCCCAGCCAGGGCGCAAAGCTCTGTAATTCCAAGTACCAATTTCCTTAAAATGCCCCAGATGAGCACTGTTCGTATCAAGGCAAAGGCCATTGGGGAGGAAAAAAAATTGTTCTCTACCCTTCTACGTTCTTCTGACTGGTCTAAGAATTAAATTGATATGAGATAGATTCACAGAAGAAAAGACCAATGTAATTTCAAGGCAAGTAGGGCAGCCACATAAATAAGAAAATGCCAAACACGGTCAGGCAAAATGAGGTCTAATGGTCATTCCAGACTGAGGAGAGGAGGTGGACGTGTGGAACTAACTTCAAAGGGAAATGAGACAATTCACAGGAAGATGAAAAGAGTTCATGTTTAGTCAAAAATATGATTGCTGGGTCATATGGAAACTGTGGGCCACAGAGAGGACTTGGATCAATTCCTCCCTGTCTGTCACACAAGTTCATGTTAAACCATAGTTGTCTGTGACGATAGCTCCCTTCCTGGGGCAGGTCCCCTGTCTACATTCTTGTAGGCACTTAGGGGGATGGTCAAAGGTTCTTCCTGAGTCTTTTGGGCCTCAGTTGTTTTCGGTTCAAAGTGTTCCACGTGACAAAGGGACACATTTTGGGGTGGCGAATCTTGCTTCTCTCCAGGCCCCACTCCTTTTGCTTAAAAATACTCTCAGGATAATGACCTTTTCACATGGAAGCCGAGACGTGGCTTAAAGTGCCAGAAAGGAACATCACTTCATTGGCGAGGGAGGCAGGTAGGAAAAGAATAGTGAATTTCAAGAATAACAAGGCAAGCAGGAAGGAGGACACGAGGATGGAAAGGCTGAGCGGAGACCGCTGGGGAGGCTGGAGAGAGGTTCAAGAACTCACTTTCACTTTCCCTTCTGTGTACCTGACACTCTGTGAGGACAGTTTTGGGTGCAGGGAGAGCGAGCGTTTAGAAATGCAGCCCACCGTTTCCATTAGCATAAGAGACAAACGGATTTCTTCTAAAGGCCGATATTCCCACTACGTTTCTTTATAGATGGAAGGAAGCTTTGAAGTTTCTGATTTTCTTTTGTTGTTACTCTGCCTCAGTCATAAATACTTGGCTTTATACGTAAGGATAAGAGAACTAACAGGTGAGAATTTTTAGACTCACTTTCGGATTGCGTCTAATTTCCCCGTGTGATGGAAAGAAACACAAAGACAACGCAGTGCGTGAGTTTCTTTTCATTGGGTCTACTCTTATCTCTGTACAGGTGAATGCGTAACACGCAGAATAGAAAATCTGGAGTATAAATAGCTCCGGAGGGGGGCAAAGCCATTGCTCTGCAATAACAGGAGGAAAAGATGACACAGTTAGGAGAGATATATGGTGCGGTGTACTCCGCTAAAACCACACATGATCAGCCCCAAGGACGATCCATCACGAAGACTGGAAAACACACTTCCCAAAACAGACAGAATTCCACTGTCACGGGAACGGTTTTCACGAGGCTTCCGGAGAGGTATGCGTCACTGAGACTATGGGCCAGAAAAGAGGTGAAAAAAATTGATAGGGACAATTTAATTGTCACACCGATATACACTTAACTGTTCGAAATGAACATCTTATAGGGTGTATTGAGAGTTTTTTGGAGGAACATTAAAGATAATGATTAGCTGTTTCTAGAAGCCTCAACAAGCAACCAGCAGATAGAACTTTGTGAAATTATCCTTTTACCTCAAGCCAGGAATTTCCATGTAGGAGGAAAAAGTATATATCCTTTAGTGTATTCACTAGGGAATATATATATTAAAGCTATATTAAAACCCAAGTATGTTCTAAGAGCTTCTCTCTTTCAAAAATTATTTTTGCAGTAGAGGATGCCATAGGTTTTGATGGCACTAAAGAATTGGGACCATTTGGTGGCGCTCATAATGCATGCGGGCTGTGGGGTGAGAGAGGGTGCGGATGGGGCAAAAGTGACTGGCTTTGCAGTATCCTCTCTGCTGTCCTGGAAAAGCAGGAAATGGGGGGGACTTATGCACATGATCCCCATTAATGGTTCCTGAGGCTATGGTTGTGCCTCATCATCCCCTCATCATGCTAAGTTCAAATGCTAACTCCACTCCTCTCTCCGTATAACAAACGAGGAGGCGAGGCAGATTTTTTTTGGTCTTTTACAGCATCATAGGCTTTGAGGTCTAGAAGGCACCTTCAGAATCATTTTGTAGTACAGAAAACCCAGAGCAGAGATGACAAGACTTGCTGGGGGTGTTACACTGGGACACGCAAGTTTTCAGATTTGCCATGGAGGGACATAATGAAAAGCAGAAGGTGTTCTTACAGACTTCACTGAAAGAGAAAGCCATCCTTCATGTCCTACTAGTGATAACAGCAGGAGGAAAGAGAAGCACCACGAAGTTAGTTACAATAAGTCCCAGGATGCCGACACGACTCCAGGCTCACCCCATGGGTAAACCTGAATACACTGTGTTAATATAGAAATAATCCTGTAACCTAATGAGTGCAGACAGAAAGAGCAGGGTCAGGATAGGATAACTGCTGTGTGTTTGCTGACTTATTCCCCGCTCCCCAGGCAGCAGAAGGCACCTGTGGGAAGAAGAGGCTGCAGTTGACATCACAGCAACTCACTCTACAGGCAGCTTACACTTGAGGCTGAAGGCCTTTCCAAGGAAATCTTTGCCCAGCAAGAAAGTCAATGCACTTTGATGTAGGTAATTGTGCTGTGAGTTAATCCAGAGCCTCCGGAATGGGTATGAGGTGCTTTTGCTAAAACAGCTACATAATGCAGAGCCTTGATCGAGACAATGAAGTGAGTTTTCATGGCATGTAGCCATGGGTTACAGGTTTTCACTCTTGGTTTTTTTTTTTTGTTTTGTTTGTAAAGATTTTATTTGTTTATTTTCAAAGAGAAGGGAAGGGAGGGAGAGAGTAGGGAAACATCAATGTGTGCTTGCCTCTCTCATGCCCTGCACTGGGGACCTGGCCCACAACCCAGGCCTGTGCCCTGACTGGGAATCGAACCAGCGACCTTTTGGTTCACAGGCCGACACTCAATCCATTGAGCCACGCCAGCCAGGGCAGTTTTAGCTATTGTTTATTGCTAGCAGTCACACTGGCCATTTTCAGATGATCTCAGTGAGACCAGCGGAGGCCACTGTCTTTGGGACTGGCTACGAAGGAAGAATATTCCCGGGTTACCAGCAGGCTATAAGAAGCCCCACCTGAGGCCCTAGTATGTGCTCCCTGGTTTCCTAAGGGATTTGTGCTCATACAGGTGGTGGTTCTTGATCCAACAGAGAAAGTGCACCCTGGTATGGCGCATACAGAGATGGGACACTCGGAGCTTCTATCTGTCCTTTCTGGACCCTATGATGTGAGGCAGCCTGTGGTTCTGATACAGACCCTCACTTTAATGTTGGTATATGGTAGACTTTTCCTGCAATGAACTGTGCATTTGTAAGCGTGGTTATTTGGGTTCCGAGTCCTCTTTAGGAACGGTGCCCCAACCGCCACTGCCAGGGCAATTAATGTCAGAGGTAACATCGTTTAGAAGACCCCCCCCAAGTCATTCTCGGCTAAAAATATGGCTAAGACATTTAAGAAGAACAAAGATGATTCTGCTAAAAGGTATGAAAGGGAACCATGGCTGCTTGCCAAGCTACGTTTGAAGTAGGGCAGGCTTTGAAATAGGTTATCAATAATAGAACTTCCTAGTGGCATCTGGAAATGGCAGAACCTGAACTCCAGGAGCTGAACAGATGGATTAGGAAGGAACTGCAAACTCATGGCAGGTCTGCTAAAATTCAATCCCTTGATTGCATTAGCCGAAGCTCAAGTTCAGAATCTCCTTCCATTGAACTTCACCCCCTCCAGCCTGCAGGTGGAGTTCCAACCACAGGAACTTGGACAACCATCACTTTTGATAAATGGGCCCCACCTGTGAGACCAATTACAATGAAACAGATCATTCAGGTGGGGAGCTTGTTAGGTATGTCCCACTTGCCCACAATTTCCTTTTTCAACACCATACCTAGTAGTTCCTGGGCTGGAGTTACGATCGAGAGTCTCAAAGGCTGCTAATATTCCAAAACAAGACATTAAGGCTATTAGTTGGAACATAAGTGCAAGAAGTCCACAGGGGTTGATGGAACAGAGCACTCCTTCCCCACACCTCACCTCTCTGGGGCTGTCACATGTGTTTACTTGCTTGCAGGACAGAATTAGTCCCAGTTTTTCTGTGCTGATCCAATCTGAGCCTCTACCCCCGGGAAGAGACTGAAGGAGAAGCGGCGGCATATCTTATCTTGTTCCCAGCTAAATATGTACTAGAGCAGAGGCCGAACCCAAGGGATGTAATTTGTGTGCGTGGTGGGGGTGGGGGTGGAGGTTTGGATTAAAATTTTGGATAAGGAAGAAAAAGGTAAGACTGTCACTGAAGGAAGAGAGCCACCAAATGTGTATTTAAAAGGGAAAACTGACATACTGTTGGTGCTGGGAAAGACGCTTCCACTAAGAGAACAATATGCTCCCTTAGCTGTGATTCAGACACCCTTTTTAAGGAGCCAAGAAGTGAGGGGACAGCTGGCCTACCTATTGAACACAGTGGACGAAGACATGGGAGTTCTGACTGAGGCCGTGACTCCACAGAGCGACAGTGAAGGACGTACGTCCTTACGTGCTTGTTTCCGTTATGAAAGACCCATGTTGGAAAGTACTCTGAAGGAACATTTACCCACAGTCATATGTGGAAAACACTGATATATAATAATCCGAATAAGCATTGTGTGGACATTAATTGGAATGGTGAAGGTTTAAGAAAGCTACTGAGGGCCAAGATGGCAGCGTAGGTGGTCGCACTCGCTGCCCGCACATCCAGAATGTCCGAACAATGGATGCAGAAGCAAAGAGTTAAACAACCAGAACGGACAGAATCGAACTGAAGGGAAGTCCGACACTCAGGAGGTAGGAGAGGACGAACATCCAGGCCAGTAAGCGGGGCAGAAATGGGTGGAGGAAGCAGCGCTCACGGAGGGTCTCACTCACGCCCCGAATTGCGCCGCTACTCAGGCCGCCAGTGCCTGATCAGGGTATGGCTCCAAACAACGGGTGAATCCCGCAAGCCGGCGACGCTGCCGGAGAGAGGCCAGGGCTGAGCCAGCAGAGCCGAGTCTGGCAGAGGAGGCGGTGGGGAGATGGGGAGAGGAGGAGTGACGGGAGCCCGCGGTGATCGGAGGCCGCCATTGCTTCCTCCCAGACCCCGCCCCCAGAGGCAACGTCATCCAAAAAGAGACCCAGGTCGCACGCTTCTGCCAGCTGACAAGTGCACCGAGATAAAAAGAAGGAAAATGGCCAAAAAGGAGGACCACAACAAATTACAACTAATGGATGACAACATAGTCAACCTATCAGATGCGCAATTTAAAATGCTTGTAATCAAATTGTTAACAAAACTGGAAAATAGGTGGACGCAAATAGTTGAACAGATGAAGAATACGATAAGG
>PVJI01007590.1:0-77270 GCA_004026765.1 Micronycteris hirsuta
TTAAGTGCTCAAGGACAATCTATTTTTATTTTTATTAACTTTATAAAAAATACTTAGATTTAAATAGTAATGTTCCTTACAGAAATGTTTATCTAAGAATTTATTAAACTATGAATCTGACTTCGGGGAGGGAGGCAGGGGATGGATTCCAGACTTAGCAAATATAAAGAAATGAGCATAGTCAAGGGTTTTCCAAATGAATCTTGATGGGATGGGGTACTGTAGATTAGCATACTTCCTTTACTCATTCATTCAGTCAGTAAATATGAAGTATCTACCATAAAAGAGTTATTCCGTGATACACATTGAGGTATTCAATGAGGAATGATCATAGGTACTCTGTATACCTTCATAGAGCTCATAGTCAAGTGACTTTCATGAAAAATTGACATGAACATTCTGAAGTTCAAAATGCAAAATTTCAATGTTTTTTATTTTATAAATGTAGTGATACTTTAAAAATATGTGTGTAAATATTTTGATACTCCTTCCTTCAAGAGGTTGTGCTTAATATTGTTTCCATTAAGAATGAGCTAGACTAGTGACATATTGATTACAAATAAAATACAGAGGAAGTCGTGGTATGTGACTTAAGAGACTAGGGTTTTAAAAGACATCATGACTTCCCCCTTGCTCTGTCTTGGATCCCTCACTATAAGAGAAAACTAGTTGCCTTGTTGTGAAGATACTTGGGACCACTTGGAAAGTTCCATGTGGCCAGGAATTGAGGCCCGTAGCCAATGACCATGTGAGTAAGTCATCTTGGAAAACAAACCTTCAGCTCCATCCTGTCAAGCTTTCAGGCGACTGAAGCCACCACTGACATGTGAAACCCTGAGCCAGAACTATCCTGTTATGTTCTCCTATATACCCAGCCCTCAGAAAGTGTGTCAGATAGTATTTATTTGTTGTTTAAGCAGTTGAGTTTGGGGGTAATTTGTTGTATAGCAGTGGATAGATAATGCACTTATTTATTAATGTGATGTATACTAGGAGTTTTCTCTTTCCTGTGCACAAAGCATTATTACAAACATAATTCAGTTAATTCCCTAGGCTTTCAAAGATTTTCACATAATATATAAACATTCTTTTTGGTTTTGCATGCTCTCCAAAATAAAGACTCATTTTAAAAGAATTTGCACTTTAATTAAACTCTAAAATAAAGAATTTACTATTTATTTAAGCCAACAAAGTGGCTTCAAAACTTACTCTAAATGCTTCAAATAATATTTTTTTTAGGGAAAGCCACCCCACTTTAACTGAGAAATGCTGTTTTAGTAAAATGATATGTTTTTTGTTTTTAGAATCTGGTTGATTGAAAAAATATAATTAAAACATTAGCAACATAATAGAAAATGCATGTAAATTTCTGCTTTCAGGAAGAAATTCCTGGGGAGAAATGTCTAATACTGATTATGTGCATTTATAATTACATTCACTTAGTATGTAGTGGGAATAACTTGATCTTAGAACTAGAAAAAGCTGGACTTGAAGCTAGATAACCTGTCATGTTCTGTGTATCAGGCAAGGTGTTAGATCCCTTCCCTTTTATACTCATCTTTTTTAAGTTTTCACAAAAGCCTGGAAAAATTACATGGGACACATGTAAATATCTGCTCCACTCATATCCTAAGAGCGACTTTATTAAGACCCCTGAATAGACGTCTATCGATGACTTGAGAAGGTTGTAGCCACTGCAACAGCAGGCACCTGGGAAGGCGCATTTTCCTAGGATGTGGAGAGTTGATTAAGTTCACCTGGTTTTCAGGAACAGTTAACTATCAACGCACAGAAAGGGCCTTCCCAGCTATGTAAGTGCTGTTCGTAACATCCTAAGGTTTTATAAAGATGTGTAATGATCGGCCCCTCTTTTTTTGATGAGCCGAGGAAAGACAAGCAAAGGGTGAGCAGACAGAATCTTGGGTCTTTAGAGAAAATATTCTTTCTCTCTAATGTATTATATTAAAGAGATAACGTAAATATTTGTATATAAATATTTATAATACATTGGAGAGAAACACATACATATAAATATATGGTTTCACTTAATGAAGGTTTTCATTGCTAAAAATAGTTTCAAAATCATCATCTGTATTACACGGCTATGTAGGATTCTCTGCAGCATTTGCCTTCAAGTGATGAAGTGTGTATTGGTTTTAAAAAGTGCTATGCACGTAGACTTTTATCATTAGACGGTTACCTTCAAAATAAGTCGGTTGTCATAGCCTGTGGAAAGCTTTTAACATGCCCTGAGAAAACAGCTGTTAAAAGTATGACCTTGGCTTAGAAAATAACCCTAACAAAAACAATTCACTGAATTAAAAAGGACTCCCTGAAATGGCAAAATACACTGAAGTAGTCTTACATCTGGCCTTTTCCTCTTGTTTACTGAATGTCTAAGTGCTCAGTTCAGTGACCACAACCACAACATTCTGACTTCTGGCATCTCCCTGGAAATATTCTTAGTACATTCTGTGTGAATAAACCTAAATGATCACGTGTAGGCTCGTGAGTGGATTGGAACTGAGTCCTTTTCAGATCCTTACTCAGTAGATCTCTGAGCTGGTTGCTACCAACGTGTTCCTCTGTTTCCACTGCCATTCTCAAGTTTGTTTTGTAGTTTCAGTGGAAAAGAAGAGATTGTCTTTGAAGACACTACATCATCCAGTGCTTCAATCTACGACTTCTTATCAGCGATCACAATCCAGGCAATCTTAAGGCTTTGGGGAATGGTAAGCATTGACTTTCCTTAAAAGAGCGTTGGACAGTCTTAGTAAAAAGATTTCATTCAGATAATCTGGAAAATATCAAGGGCCAGAATGAGAGGAAACACCTTCTGCAAGGAAAAAAAAAAAATGAAGTTTGTGTTTGACATTGTAGGATGCAAAGGACTTAGCTAGGAAGAGCAGTCAATTGCAAGAATGGAAGAAGGCATGGAGTTCATATTGCTTTGTTCCCTTATTTCTTTTCAAAATACAACTTAGATATAGACATATTCCATTTGACTTCCGAAAATAAAGGTCAATTTCCCATTATTAGCCTTTGAAAATTGACCTTAGTAAACCTTACCCTAAAAAGCTGAAACAGGGATATAATAGACAATAATAAGAAAATAGACACAACCAACAATAAAAGGATGGTATAAGGTAGAGATATGTTGTCAGAGTTTACATAAGGGCAGACTCACAAACATGTATGCAGTCTCATAGGATTTTTAAATTGAGGAAAACTTCAAGTAGGTGATTTCTAAATGACTTATTTATCTTCAGAGAGAAACATGTCATTTATAAATTTCTGAGTAGAAAATCTGGATTCTTCATGGTTTTCCAGTTTTAAAAACTATTCCTGATTCATAAAATGAAACTAGAATACTAGTTTTTTTCACTGAGAAGTAAAAGTATGCCTTACTTCAAGTAATGCAACTCATGTGTTCATTAAAAACAAAATAAGAAAATGTTGAATGAATAGCTTTGAAATAATTGTGTGACATATGGTGCTTTGTTTATGGAAAGCTAACCTATTTCCACTTGTAATTTTAGTTTTGTATAATTAAATTGACTGTCAAGTCAGTTTAAAACTACTTCCTAGAGATAAAAGACCAGTGTGTTAATCCACTAAGGTATATATTAAATACAAATTAAGAGATCAATGATGTTTCAGCATTTTGTAAAGAAGCATTGCCTGAAACCTGTGATAAAAAGCACTATCAAACAACAATGCACCTTTATACCTACCTCTAATTCATAGTTAGGCATTTTCTTTCTCATAGCCTTCTATATCTTTAATAGTCTATTGTGTTGTTATATAACCAGCAGTTTTAGAAAGATAAATTACCAAAATCCAGACCTCTCTTGATTCTGATCAATTGGTGCAATAACAGATAGTTCCAATATACTTGGGACTATTCTAACAAATATTTTTGCTGTTTCCACACAGGAATTCCTAATAAAGCATGATAAATTAACTTGTGCACTGTCCAGAGAACAGAGGCCAGTTGTCTCCCCCTCAGTATACTTTGAAGAGTTAGGAACTATAGAGAGGTGAGGACAATAGTTGGAAAAAAAATGGTTAGAAGCCTGAGAACTAAAAAGAATGGCTCTTCATTCTCATATTCTTTTGTGACAACACAGATGAGATTTATGGGCTGAGGAATGACCCATATGTCAGCTTGCTTTCTAATCTTATAGGCTCCTACAATTGTGGACAGAGCAATATGTAAATTCCTTACTTCTTGTTGTCCTTCTGTTGAGCTGGGGTTCCTGATGTGGCTTTATTAGAGGTAGTAATCCCTGTATAGAATTTTAATAACTAAATGGTACTATTATATTCTAAGAAAAAATTTATGAGCAATACTTCCAACACTGGGTTCTCATTGCCATTGTCTCATTGTGACCATACTGATGACATGATATATTAGGCATGCTGAAAAAGAACCATGATATTGACATATGGGAGGAATATTCTCAGGGGCTGTCTGTCTCAGTGTAGATTATTTACCCTTAAAGCAAAACACACATGGTCCAGGCCTATGCCTGTTAAGCATTTACTGAATCTAGATGACAAAGGTTACACCCAGTGGGAATAAATTTCTAAAATATGTAGCATGACTATATATAAGAAACAGATGAGATATTTTATTTAGCCTTAGAACAGACTACACAGTGTTCATGTAGTTGTTAGTATACATACAGTAAACCAGAAAAATAGTACATTTGAAAGAATAACTTTCTTTTCAGAAGGCCAAGAAGAGTCCTTTGGATTCTTTTTTAATTAACAAATGATTCTTTTTCACTTTTATTTCTCTTTGTTTTATACTTTTTTTTCACATAGTCCACTGTCCAAAATGGCAGCCACAGATGGACAAAGACACAGTAAAGGTCTGGTCTCAAAATGCTCTGCCTCATGAACGCTCCCTAGTAACCCCTGTGAAACATCCCAAGGTAATGGGCACGAAATATATCACATTTTCTCTACGTTGAAGATTATGCTTCACAGGAAAATAATAAATACATTTTCTTTTAATATATGGCTAATTTTCCTGTTTATATGACAGAAAGTAAATATAAACACAACTCTAGTTTTCACTATAGTTCTCCCAACTGAATTTTTAAAAGATTATTTGATACTTTCATTAAATATACTCTTGTTCCATAAATACTAAGGAACATATATTTTCTGCCTCCAATTTTTTTTATTCTTCTCAAGGTGCACTTGTGCTTTTTTACTTTATATTCAATTAGATAATAAAGCACTTAGTACCAAGCATTGTATTTATTTGCTGGGCACACTAAAAAAGGATAAGCCCTAGCTTTACCCTAGAGGTTCAGCAATTTAGAAAATGGAAAGTAGACAAATAGATAGAGTAACGGTTTTGTGATCAATGTTATAACCAAGAAGTACCTAAGTACGACATTATGAGCAAGAAGTGCCTGCGATCATCTTTTGAAGCAAGTCCGAGAAAGTCTTAGAGGAGGCGGTACTGATAGACCTGCAGGGAAAGGCCATGTTAGGTAGGAAACCAGAAGTAGAAATGGGACAAAGTTCTGAAAAGGTATAATTGAGTTTCTGCCTTGGTTTCTGGCTTGGAAAAAATTAATAACATTGGATTTGTATATGTCACCACAGTATAACTACTTTTTAAGAAGATGAATATGATTTTATTATTAAAAATGAGAATTAATACATTTTAGAATCAGAGATTATGATCATAATTTATACAATGAAAGGTTGTGATTTAATGGAAATAATATTGGAGTAGCAGATGGCAGACTGGAGTTTGCCATATTTGTTTGTATATCTGTATCAATTAGGGCATTCATCATACTGAAACTCAGCTACTAGCCTCACATCTAAAGCAGCTCTTAAAGATCTTTTCTTTTTTTAAAATATTTTATTTATTTATTTTTAGACAGAAGGGAAGGGAGGGAGAAAGAGAGGGAGAGAAACATCAATGCGTGGTTACCTCTCTCGCAGCCCTCACTGGGGACCTGGCCTGCAACCCAGGCATGTGCCATGACCAATAATCGAACCGGCGACCTCTTGGTTCACAGCCCATGCTCAATCCACTGAGCTACACCAGCCAGGGCTCTTGAAGATCTTTTAAACTGGGTATCATGTATTCTCAGAAGGAGAAATAACTCAGTTGCATGTATTCTTTTTTTAATATCCTCACCTGAGGATATGTTTATTGATATTTTTAGAGACAGAGGATCAGAGTAAGAAAGAGAGAGGGGGAGAGAAACATGACATGAGAAACTCAATCAGTTGCCTCCCAGAAATCACTGACAGAGGATGGAACACCCAACCTAGGTATGTGCCCCGACTGGGAACTGAACTTGAAACCTTTTATTGTAAGGAATGGTGCTCCGATCAACTGAGCCACCTTGCCAGGGCGGCATGTATTCTTTAATCTACATGCAGGGGACAGGAAATGAATCAGAACGAAATACATAAATTTGGTGGCAGGTAGACTAGACCCTATATTAGATTCTGTGATGCTCAAGTCCTGCTTGAAGTACAGTAAGGGAGAAAAGTATCATAAATTTAAAAGTCTTCTTAAAATTGTATTTTATTGATTATGCTATTAGAGTTGTTCCAAATTTTTGCCCTTTGTCCCCATCTATCCAGCTCCCCCCACTCCCTCAGGTAATTCCTACACTGTTCACAATTCCCACTATGTCCATGGATCATGTATATAGGCTCTTTGGCTACTGTACTTTCTATGCTGTACTTTACATCCTCATGACCATTCTGTAACTACTTATTTGCCCTTCTCAATCCTTTCATCCCTTTTGCCTCACCCCCCACTCCCCTCCCATCTGGCAACCATCAAAATGTTCTCTGTATCTATGATTCTGTTTCTGTGATGCTTGTTTATTTTTGTTTTTTAGATTCATTTATTGATAGATATGTATTTGTTGCCATTTTATAGTTCTTACTTTTTATCATCTTATCAAGAATTCCCTTTAACCTTTCCTATAATGCTGGTTTGCTGGTGAAAAAAGAATCTTAACCATGGAAATGACATAAGTGTCCATTAATGGATGAATGAAAAAACACAATATGTATTATGTACCTACACACAGAGAGGGATATTATTCAGCCATCGGAAAGGAAGAGATCCAACTATTTTCAACAACGTGGATAGACATGGAGGACATTATACTAAGTAAAATAAATTAGGAACAAAAGACAAATACCATATGCTTTCACTTCTATGTATAATATAAAAACAAAAAAAAACAAACTCATAAAACCAGATCAGATTTGTGTTTATCAGGATGGGGAGTGGGAATTGGATGAATGTGGACAAAGGTGTAAGCATTCAGCTGCGAGATAAGTAAGTACTAGGGATGTAATGCACAATATAATTATAATGAACACTGCTATATGATATATGTGGAGGCCATTAAGAGTATAAATCCTAAGAATTCACATCATTTTTTAAATCAACATGAGATGACAACTGTTAACTAAACTTGTGGTAATCTTTCATACCATATGCAAGTAAAATAATTATGCTGTATATCTTTAAACTTATATAGTGCCATATGTCAATTATATTCCAATAAAATTGAGAGAAAAAAGAAATAGAAAATTTTAAAAAATCTTTTAAAGAAATCTTAAAGGGAAAAATGAATGTGTGGCAAGACAAAACTTAAGCTTTGCTTGTTTCAATACTGAGAAACAGGCACCTCCAGTGAAGGAAATACAACATTTTCATAATGCCATCACATACATTTTGGCACCATCATTATTTTTAGTCTAAAGTTGATGGGAAAAAAATTAACATTTATTGAATGTCTGTTAACCACTAAGCACTGTAATGAATACTTTTCAAAATAAGCTTTCAGGTAACTATTACACATTTTTGAGATAATTATTTTTCCTTTTCCTAGGGTAGTTGAGGAATTTCCCCAGTGCTGTCCATTGACAGTGTAATCAATTGAAATGAAACTGTGTCTCCCCCAAATCTTATTCTTTTTTTCCCTAAACCACTTTTCTATGTTTTCCTCACTATTTTCATCAGGGTAGAAGAAGAGTGAGTAGCTTAGGAAGCTGAATTTAAGGGTGTAATAGCTGGCCCAAGAGCACGAGGATCAATACAAAATGGCAAACAATGACTTAATCTCCTTCCGAGGACCCAGGGTATGAATTCACATGAATCTATCTAAATCAAACCTGACTTTCGCTCAGTAAGCTGAAATAATTTATGTTAAGCAATGCATAAAAAGAGTTCACTAAGTCTTCAAACATGTATTTGAAACCATGTTCTGGGGATTGTGGGATTTTGTGGTCACCTGATCCTTATGCATTATAGGAAGGTTTGTAATAGAGATATTTCCTAGATTTAAGCAGAAGGTCACTTTGAAGGGAATACTTCTAGATAAGACTATTGTTTGAACTCTTAATTAGCAGATGGGTCCCTTTGAAAAGAAGCTCGAGGCACCACTGTTTTGTTCTTAAATGCAAGAGCGATTTCTTCCAGGATAATCTATAATTTATAAGATTTTGAAAACTGGTTGCATAAATGGAAGGTTTAGCACCTATGGCAAAGAATGGGGGTGGTCCTTTTTTTGTAATCAGGCACCATGCCAATCTAGCAGATGGTCTGAGGTATATATTGAAGGTGCTTGTGTATTAGGCAGACAGAGAGGCTTCCAAGGGTAATGGAAGAAACAGCTTTACCATGATTGGAGACAGAAACTCATTTAAAACACAGACATAACTACTCTGGCACCTGAAAATGCTTTGGAGAATTGGGATCAATACAACACACACAAAAAAGGCCTAATGACATTCATGAGTTAAAAGACAAATTTGGAGGCTGAGCCATGTTTGAGAACAAATGTAGCAACAAATGGACTCTGCCAAATCCCAAGGGTAGACAGTGCAAACTCTATTAGCAATTCATGATTCTGTACCGATGTCATTATGAACCACTGTAAACAAAATTTTTAATTTGTAAAAATGAAGCCGTATTATGATAATTTGAGGAAGTAACTGAACAAAAGCAAGATTAGCTTTTACTGAATTAATAATGAATCTGCCACCTGCCTAGAGGTTGTCTGTCTGCCCAGAATCTCTGAGTTCCTCACTGTTTTTGCCCTGGAGCTGGCTTGCTTCTCCTTAAAGCTCTGATCCTCGCAGATATTCTTCAGAGTCTTACTCTTGGCAGATCTCTGCTAATCTGAGAACCAAAGAATCTAAAAGGAGAGAAATAGCTTCAGGATGCGTGTATTTTAAAGTGGGTATCGGTAACTAGTATAACATCAAGAATGGTAAATGTTCCTACAACATTGTCTTGGCTGTAAAAACACAAAAAATAATTAAGGAAATCAGTTTAGCAGAATTTCTGGGTAACATTCATTTGCTTGAATCTAAACATTTTAGGAAAGTGACGGTAGTGTGCTACATTTAAGTTTAAAACCATGATCAGACAAAATGTCAATAAATGCAAATGAGTTTGTAAAACAAGTTTCATGTGAATGAATATATGGTGCAGCTCACAGAGTTTGCAATTAATCAAAACTGATTTCATTACATTCTGGGGGATATAGAGCTTGGACCTACCAAACTTCAACACCATTATTGAATCTTTTCAGTGGTAATGATAATCGATATTTGTGTGAGCATTATGCATATATATATGTGTGTGTGTATATATACATATATAGATATACATACAGCAACTGCCTATAAAAGTATATATAAAATAGATAATATATCAATAGCTACACCTTAGGAATTTATACACTTCATACCATAGTGTATAATGTCAGTTAAAATAGATAACCATCTTTACATGCAAAGCATAACAGTATTATAGCATAATTTTTTCTCTTTCAATTATTTTTTAATGTTTTAGACCAACTTTATTTTTTTAATTGGAATTTATTGAGGTGACATTGTTTAATAAGCATATATAGGTTTGAGGTATACACAGTTTTACAGTACATCTTGCATATTGTATTGTGTGTTCCACCTAAGTCTAGTCACCGATCACCATTCATCCCCTTTACACTCTTCTACCTCCCCATCCCCTGCTCCTTCTGGCACTCACCAGTCTGTTGTCTGTGTACACGAGTCTTTCTCTTTTAGCTTTGCTTAATCTTTCACCCTTCTCATCCAGCCCCCAACTTCTCCATCTTTGGAGAAGTGTCTATTCAGGTATTTTGCCTACTTTTTAATTGGGTTGTTTTGTTGCTGTTATTGAGTTTTATAAGTTCATTATAAACTTTGGGTATTAAGCCCTCATCAGATGTATTGATAAATATGTTCTCCCATTCAGTGGGTAGACTTTTCATTTTGTTGATGGTTTCCTTTGCTCTGGAAAAACTGTTTAGTTAGATGTAATCCTATTCATTTATTTTTTCTTTTGTTTCCCTTGCCCAAGGCACTATATCAGAAAAACATATTTCTACAAGAAGTATCTGAGATTTTACTGCTTATGTTTTCTTCTAGATTTTTTCTAAGGGTTTCAAGTCTAACGTTTAAGTCTCTAATCCATTTTGAGTTTATTCTTATGTATGGTGTAAGAAGGTGGTCTGGTTTCCATATTTTTTGTATGAATCTGTCCAATTTTCTCAACACAATTTACTGAATAGTCCATCTTTAGCCCATTGTATGTTTAGCCTCCATTCTCAAATATTAATTGACTACAAAGTCATGGGGTAATTTCTGGGCTCTCTATTCTGTTCCATTGTTTTATATGTCTGTTTTTATACCAGTACTATGCTGTTTTGATTACTATGGACTTCTTGTAAAGTTTGATATCTGGTAGCATGAATGAATGCAGAACAAAGTTGCAGTGGCAGTTCAGGTCTTTTGTGATTCCATATAAATTTTTGAAATATTTGTTCCAGTTCTGTGAAATATGCCATTGGTATCTTAACAGGAATTGCATTGAATCTATAGATTCCTTTGGGTAGTACGGACATTTTAATGATGTTAATTCTTTCTATCCATGAGTATAGAGTGTGCTTCCACTTATTTATATGTTCTTCAATTTCTTTCTTCAGTGTCTTATAATTTTCTGAGCACAGGTCTTTTACATTCTTGGTTAAATTTATTTCTAGGATTTCTTTGAAGCAATTATAAGTGAGACTGTTTTCTTAGTTTCCCTTTCTGAGGTTCATTATTGATATATAAAAATGCAACTGATTTCTGGATATTTATTTTGTATCCTGATACTTTACTGAATTCATTTATCAGTTTTAGTATATTTTTGGTGGAATCTTTAGGGTTGTCTATGTATAGTATCATGTCATCTTCAAATAAGGACAGTTTTACTTTTTTCTTTCCAATTTCATTTTTTAAAGCCCTACCAATTTTCAGCTAAGAGAATGTATTTTACCTAAAAGTCTGCAAATGTAAGATTGGGACTTCGATAAGTGTCACACCTATGTAATGTGACCACAGCTGAAACCATCAGCAAGAAGCTCCCAGAGTTCAAGATTCAACCATAAGCATAAAATCAAGGTGATTAAACATTACAGATTAAAGTTGCAAAACACATAGACAAAGCAGAGATGTTATTTATCCCTTCTAGAAAGTAATCACTAGATATCTTAAACATTCTGTTTGCTCATTTCTATGAATCACTTGTAATTGGATATTTCTTAACATTAAAAAATAAGTTAATGAAAATATAGCATTTACAAATTGTGGCAATGGTTGGTTGACAAAAATAATAAAATATAAACAAAGAGTTGGCAGTTCACCAACAATTTTTCTTTTTTTGCTTCGCTTTGATATAGCTTTCCTAACCTTGGGACCTGTTCCTGAACACAGTTCACTAACACAAGTGTGTATGTGCAAAGAGACAAGCACATAAAAGTTTTTTGTGCTATTTTGCTCTTGATAAATTATTAAAAATTTTTCATTATTTGTGATGAGTACTATTTTTAGGTTTTCTTTCAAGGAGCTTTTTATGATTCTTCTAATTAAGAATGATTAACTATATCTTTTATATAAAACACTAGCTATAACCCTCGTGGCCTGAGATAACATCTTACATGAATTTTATGATGAAACAACAGGGAAACTTGAAAGTAAATTATCAAAGAGGTTGTCCTAATGTGATTCCAAAACCAGAAGATAGATAGTGAAAGATGAATTTAAACAAATCACTTAATATGCAGTGAAAACAAGGCACATGGTTGACTGAATTTGACTGAGAACTAAAAAATCTAATACATTAGTGCATGGTTTACATATACCAGCAGCAGCTTCCTCTGCTTAGCAATGTTAAGGTTTCATGTTTAAGTTTACATATCTTAATGAACATAAAAAGGAGAAAAATGAGACACAGCTGAAAAATAAATATGAATCAATGCTGACAAACAGAAATTAGCTTGTAGTAAATTCATAAATAGAACTAAGACCCTGGCTTTAGGTCAGTTTTTGCACTATTGACTGAGGCTTGGTGACTCTTAGGAGACAGAGTTGCCACGTACTTGGGAAATCAAGCACATTACCTGCAGTTGAAAGGCAGTAATTACTGTAATAAGTGAAGGCTGACCTTAATTTAAACAAATGGATGCTTTTTGTTGAGTAAGCAATTTAAAAGTGTGAATAGGCCTATGAATTTGTTAATGTTCTTCCATCTTTATACATTTATATTGATAAGCACCAAAAATGCCCAGTGAATCAGAATGGATAGCCATTATTTCTCTGAAGGGTATGAAATATCCAGAATTATTAAATATAAATTCTATCATCTTTATCACATATGAAGTCTCACAAAAATGTCACCTAAGAAGAATATATATATGTATATACATACCCTAAGAAGAATGTATATATGTATATACATACCCATATGCTTCAGGCATATATGGGTATGTATATACATATATATATATATATATATATACCCATTCTCTCTCTCTATCTATATACACACACAAACATATACACACATATATACTGTGTATACAAATTATATAATTAAAAATGACATTTAGTAATTGGGAGTGTCAGACTTTCTTTGACTTTGACTATCATTGAAGCAAAATATTTACCAGATTTAACTAAGGCATTCTGCCTTAATTAAAGACAATGAAGAACATGAATAAATCAAATTTCATTTGAATTTGACAAATATTCCATTTGATCAGGAATTCACAATGGTTGCAGACCTAAGACCCTGTTGTCAGAAGGAGGGAGACTGTGGCCTGAACACTGCAAGAGCAGTGGTTCTCAGCTCTGCGGGCTCACTAGAATCATTGAGTGGACATTTAAAAATCAAAATGCCAGTGTTCGTACTCCCGCCTTGAGGGTTCTGATTTATTGGCCTGAAGCAGGTCCTGGGTCACAAACCACTCATGAGAAAACAAGACTGAAACTCGCTGTTGGTTTGTCCTCACAATTTTGTGGAATTCTGGATTCTCTCATTGAGGAATTCAAACTTTCATTGTCAAAGTATTCAAAAGAAAATGTAATGGACGATTAAAAATGTATTTCAGCCAGTGCTTGTCAAGTGGTAAACTGAATTTAGTAGAAACCATTTTATAAGAAGATAGGCTATTTCCAAAAATAATAAATAATGGCATAATAGTACTTGAAAATTTATGTTTTGCAAATCATTCTCCAATAATAAATTTAGTGTTTGTGCTGGATATTAGTAAAATAAAATCAATATGTAATTGTAATGTTATATAGAATATCTGTTCCCTAACAAGATCAGAAACCTGGTTTAGCATCTTCTGATTATTTTATATTTTATTATTAATTCTATTGTTAATACTTATTGAATCTTATTATGCATCAGCCACATGTTCAGGGATAAGCCTACATGATCATCTTTTAATTCTCACATAGTCATATTAATTAGGTACTATTAACATTATCCTGAGGCTTCAAGGGGTCACTTAGCTCAAGGTCACATTATGAGATTGTCTTAACTAATGTAGACACAATCTTTGCTCTTGGACGGAATGACTTCCAGAGACACTCGTGCCCTTGTCCTATCATGTTTGAAGAAGTATATCTGTTCTTGTTGTATTGAACAGGTGCATAGATACTGAAGAGAGAACTTAGAGGCAGGCCCATGCATATATTTCATAGATTGAGATATAATCTGTGAAAAGTTGCTACCCATAAAGAAAGGTCAGATGACTTTGGCAGGTAGTATGGAGAAAACTGACTTCTTATATGTAAAAAAGTAAAACACCATGTAAAGAGTGGCCTAAATATGCATAAACTAAAATATGAAAGGCAAACCTTGTGTATAGAAAAAAGTGTAGTAGACTATCTTTGTGACTAATTCAAAAGCATAACCATTAGATAAAATAAGTCCTGGCTGGTGTGCCTCAGTGTACTGAGTGTCAGCCTGCGAACCAAAGGGTCGCTGGTTCAATTCCCAGTTAGGGCACATGCCTGGGTTGCAGGTCAGGTCCCCATTGGGGATGCATGAGAGGCAACCATACATTGATGTTTCTCTCTCTCTCTTTCTCCCTCCCTTCCCCTCTGTCTAAAAATAAAAAGTAAAATCTTTATTAAAAAAAAGATAAAATAAGATGATTTACATGAAAATGAAGGATTTCTGTTTAAGACACCATGGAGAAAGAAAAGAGACAAATGACTAAAGGGAAAAGATATTTGAAATATGTAAACTCAACAAAGAACTAAAAATCAAAAAGAAAAAGTAATGACTACAAGAAAAAAATGAACTCTCTATATAAAAGCAATATATAATATATATCTAATTCAACTTACAGAAAAAGAATCCACCAAATCATTGCATACAAAGCAATGCTGCAAGTCATTAGTAATCAGAAAAATACAAATTAAGTGTTACAGTGTGGTTATACACCTGATAGATCGGCAACCTCATGAGCTGCCGTTAGGAATGTAAGGCAGAGTAGCCATTCTGGAGAGAAACCTGGCAAGTCCAGTTTACCTCTAGGTGAAAAATCAGTAAGTATTCTTAGATCCAATTTGGATTTCACGTATTAATTTTACCTCATGAATGTTATACATACTGTGAGTAGTAATAGAGAAAGCATATTCTCCAAATTACATTAATATTGATAATATTGTTAGAATATTTATATCTATGCATTGTTTTGTCCAACTTGGAAATAAGAATTGTGGAAGAGAAATGAAAAGTTCCATGTAATGTGTATGTGGGGCAAAGGGCACACCCCAAAGTTGCACACCTTTAGTCTGAAAGATGCCAGCCCATCTCGGTAATGTTGGGTGTGCAGTCAATTGGCGCCCAGGAAGCTTCTGCTGTGTACATGGCTCTGGGAAAGGCAGGTTTGTACAGAGCACGATGTCTCTGCCAGTTCCTGAGGGTCTCTAGAGGTCTTTGTTTGGATTCTAATTCCAAACTGTTTTGTTCCTGTTAAATCTGAATTTCACATGTGAAAAGCCCTTGGATTTCCTGGAAAATCTAATAAGTTTAATTATTGTAATAGGATTGTTATTTATATAGTGAAATACCTTGCTTAAAATTAAAGTACCTTGATTAGTTGAAAAAATATTGTTCTAACAATTATTTCTTATTAAAAAAGCAAATATTCTACTTTAAAAGCACGAAGAACTTTCCATATGAATAAGATATCATTTTCGTTTCCTAATTAAAAGATTTATCATATTTAGTATTTATGAGCTCTCTCTGCAGAATATAATGCTGTATATTTTTTATTAGAATCTACAAGTGCAGTTAATTTTTATTATTTTATGTCATAGTCTTAGGGTTTTATTAAATTACCAACATTTTAAATGAACTTTAATTGATTCTAATAGTTTTCCTTCAGTACAATAACATTTCCTGAGAAAACAAGACAAGTAATTCTATTTTGATAGTATTTAAAACTGAATTTCTGCTAGCATTTTACTCATGTACTATATGAATTTAAACAAACAATTGACTGTCTTAGTGCATTCATAATCTCAGAAATAAATTATTTTTTGCTAAAACCTAAACTCCTCACCAAGTGCTAAATCTCAAATTCTCATTCAATTTTAATTAGACTAATTCTGAGTAAATACTCGTGTAAATTACATAGTACATTATTAAAACTTCCATGATTAAAAAAAATAAGGCTATGAAGAGTAGTCATGGATTAAAAACAATATTTAAGTTAAAATATAATATGTATACATCAAAACATAAGAACGATAAATAGGAAGTACTTATTATCTTTAATTCATTATCTGAGTATCCAAAGTACTGTGGGTACACAAGAAAGTGCATATTGTTATAACAAGAATCAGAAATACATTCACTAACAAAATCAGTAGTTATATATGTATTTCCCTCAAAAATACCCCTCCCCCACCAACCGCCACTTGCGTTTAGCAACTACACGCAACTCAGCCTTGTGTAGACTGGTCACAGCTAATCCAATATCTGAAGCAAACACAACACATATCATTTGTAAGATAAAATTGCAATCTTACCACAGATACAGGATCTCACAAAAGAAGAGATTTCCATGAAGGTGTTATTGGAGAACTGCTTATATTTCACAAAAACACATTGTCAGATGAGATTTTTCAGAGTTAGACCAGTTAAAGGTTGAGGATGAGGAAATCCATATGTATGGCAAGATGAGTTCTACACAACGAATATGATAATTTTGGTAAAATCAAATGTGAAATGATGGATTTCATGTCCTGTCATCATACCAAGTTTATCAGAGAAATTGTGTCAGATTTAATGCTTGATTTGTTATGTGAGTTAGAACAGAGGTGCAAATGTAAAATACATTTTATGAAACATAATATGAATTATTGTTTCTAACTTGTAATTTATTTTTAAAAGTCCTAATTACTTTTTCAGTTTTTTAATAAAATTCTGCACTTTCCTTTTTTTGTGTGTAAATTCTCTTGAAATGCACTTTGCTAACTATGTCTACAGGTGGAAAATGAGAACTACTTGCATATTAAAATGTTGGGTGTTGATGATTTTATTTTTACTTTGTGCTTTTATTTTCTAAATTACCTGTATTGAAAGAACATTATTTATGTAATCATTAGGATGTCAATATCAGTAATTTCTATTTTTTATTTATTTTATTTTTTTATAGATTTTATTTATTTATTTTTAGAGAGGGGAAGGGAGGAAGACAGAGAGGGAGAGAAACATCAATGTGTGGTTGCCTCTCACATGGCCCCCACTGGGGCCCTGGCCTGCAATCCAGGCATGTGTCCTGATTGGGAATCAAACCAGCGACCCTTTGGTTTGCAGCCCACACTCAATCCACCAATATCAGTAATTTTTAGAAACTGGTTGACACTCTTGACTTGCTTAAATAAATGAAACATTAATTTACATATTGTAGTACTATGTATGGTTTTATATATTATTTCTTTTTAAAATTATAATTTGGCTGAAATAAAGATTTAAAACAATTTTAAATTCAAAGAATACAACTTTCCTTTGAATTTGACAAAAGACAAATTGTTTTAGTTCCAGTAGAATACAGGTGTCTGTGTAAAAGACAAAGTAACTTATTCCTGATAAAACAATCATATAATTCCTTATCGAATATTTTATAATGTTAGCTCAATACCAAAAATACACTCTAAGCCTTTTATTTAATGTTGTGTTTAAGTAATTCCTAACATTTTGTTTTTAGTTGATATGGTTGATTGTGATAGCTGCTTACAAAGCAAATTTAAGTGAATATAGTATAAATGTTAAAAACAATAATTGATTTTTATCAACTATCATTTTTCTCTTTGGTGCATAGAAAGTACTCAAAGATACATATGTATAAATGTCTAATTTGTGTAAGTCAGTAGAAGTAATGGAAAGTTACAGTTACTTGTGTAAAAACATACAGTTCAGGGATAGAAAGATGACCTTATTTTAACTTTTCCTCAGCATTGTACTGTTCAGTAAGTCATAACTGAATGACATAGTATTTTATATAGTTCTTCATCCTCTTCATAGAGTGTGTTAAGGCACATCATAGTGCCGGTGTTTTTTTTGTGTGTGTTTGTTGTTGTTTTTTAAATACAAAATCCAGTTTCAGGCATTTGTTTCTAAATTAGGTTTTTGAAAAGTGAGGTCATGTCTCACATGCATGGACATTAAAGTCCCAGCACATCAACAGAATATTCTATAAGATTTAAGTCTTCGGCAGAAGTTCTTTTATTTTCTTCTGGTTTTATTTTAACATAACTGTGTTGATTTGGGGTACTTTCCCCAAATCCTATCATATATCATTCAAAAAATGCAGAGGCTAGCATAAAACATACAACAAAGTATGCTATATTATTTTATAAAATCAAGTAGAACCACAGTAATTCTTAAAAATCAATACTAATTTCTTAAAGTTTTTTAATCTCAAATTATGAAATATTTTACACATGTAGAAAACTATACAAACATAATAGACACTCATTTACACATCAGATAAACAATAATTAAAATTTTCCGTATTTGTATTACGTTCTCTTTTTAAAAAGGAACAAACATTTCCAGGTATTTCCACAGGTCTACACTTGCCCTTTCCTATTGCTCACTTTCCCAGAGGTAGCTAGCATCTTGAAGTGGATGTAAATTATTCCAAGGTATGTTTTCATATTTTTACTACATATGTATGGTTTGCTTATTTCATCTGTACAATTAAAGTGTTATACTTAAGAAATTGACATATCATTATTATTAGTTTTTAATTTTTTAATTAGAACCCACTGAATAGCACCAGTATTAAAACCGACCAGGCTATTGCCAAGGCTTAAATCTTTAAAATTGATTTTTGGGGGAATAAAGAGCCTTTATGTAACAGTTATTATGAAATGTTCCATTTTTTCATGACCTTTGTTTCCCGCTTGTGTAATCCTTTACACAGAACTTCATTAGCCTGTGCCTGCAGAGAAGCACTAAAAGCTATATAAGTAACCATGGGTTAATTGGATAACTGTGGTAATTTGAAGGTTTATACATGCTGACTTTGCAGCTATTAATAATACATGAAGCTTACTACAGATAACCCCTACCTTGGTATGGGAAGCAACTGAGAATAAAGGCTGCATTCCCTGGATTTGATACTTGTGGAAAGTCAAAAAATTTGCTTTTCATCTGTCTCTGACCTAGTCTACTCAGCTACAAAATGGAGATAACAAAACCTACTCTGCCAAGTTGTTATGAGGATTATATGAAACAATGTCAAATAAACAGTGCTAAGTGCCCACTAGACATGCTATCACAGTGAATATAAACTGTATACATTTTACACTTTCAGAAATAAAGTTATTAGCTCACTGACAGACTTGGAAGCCCAAAGGGTAAAGCATTTTCATTTCCATGTTGCCCGTTGATATCCCATTTCTTGATTAAGTGAAACAACAGCTTCTTTGATGAACTTCTTGAGCTGATTTATCCTAGGGATTACATTTGGAGGTCTAGCTTCTCTTCTTCCAATGACTTTGTAAGCACCTGATTGCTTGTATTAAATCCCTTTTTTATTAAAATAGCTATAGACTTATTTCTGATTTCTTCAACTCTGAATTCCTCCAGATCCTTTACCAGGTTTTGAAAACAGAGGCACTCCATGCAGTAGACACTCATCACCCGCAGGACCTCCAGGATGAGAATCTGGAATTTGCTAGTTCACTTGCTTGATTGAAAATGAGTGAGATCTGAATGCAATTTGAAAATGAGGCCCTGGCTATTTGTAGCATAAAGTGACAAAACAGCGCCATGATGTATCACCTGTGGTCACCTATAATGGAGTGCCAATTGAGGTAAAGCTGTGGTGGTCTGAACAGTTCCTGCAGTAGGTTATTATGACATTAATAAAGAACACTAGGACTATGTGGGTGGGCTTCCTGCCCCACGTCATTTAGAGAAGTGATATACCCAGCAGTTTACATTCTTGGCTGCAGGCACAATGCGGGGCACTGAGACCTCTTTTGACTTACAGCCTCAGGGCTATTGCAGTGGAACACATGACTCAACAGTGCTGGGTCAGGGCCTCTTATGTGAACATTTAGATCATTGACTGGGGAATGTGCAGGAACCCGAAAACTGGAATGGAATTTGTGGATGGGTTCAGGTCAACCTGAGCCCTCAATCCCCCAAATTCCACTAATCCTTCTTTGCCGAAAGGTAGAGTTCTTCCTTCCCATCAGGTGAGGCTAGAACTGCCTCCCTTGGAAACCTTGAGGAGTTCTCTTGTTAAAGGACACCTGTCTACCTCACCTGCTCTTTCACTCCTAATCACATCCAGAGCAAAGATCACACATTCATATTCCAAAATGTCACAACTGAAGTACCCAAACCAGCAAGACAAGGTTTAATAGATTTTGCTAATTTTTACCAACAGAAACCTGGAGAATATCTATGAACTAGACCTCTAAATGTGCTAGACCAGAAAAGAATAAAAGTGATTTTAAAGTGGCTGCATTTATTGTGATTGGATTTAACAGAGTTTCTGGAATCTAATGGCTAGTTTGAGCAGCTGGAAGTAAGTGGCTCTAGCTGTGTGCTTGGTATTGACTAAAACAGACTCAAATTACATTTTAGTAAAGAAAGTTTAGATGCCAGAAATTCTCTGGCATAATGGAGAGGGAGGAATTAATGTGGCTCTCAGACGTTTGACATGTGACTGGCCCACATCAAGATGTTCTTCGAGTGTGAAACAGTGCAAAAAATACAAAGTATCTCAATAATTTTTATATTGATTGCATATTGAAATATCTTGTCTATATTATATTGAACAAAATTTAATTTTATAAACAATTTTACATATTTTTACTGTTTTATTAAAATACAGCTTCCAGAAAATTTAAAAGTAAACATATGGCTTGCATTTGGGGCATACATTTCTATTTCTATTAGGCACTGATGACTTAGAGGAATTCAAATGTTTGAGTGGATTTATCATTTGTGACACACTTAGCCATGCTCCAACTTTATCTCCTGAAAGGACTCAGAGGTCAATCCTTTCAACAAGGCATTTAATACTGCACTCAAAGAGGAGCTCTGTTGTCCTCAAACAGCATTTCAGCGTTTGCTCTCTGCAGGCTAGGGATGCAGTTAGAAAGAGCTGCAATTGTAATTAGCCACTAATTTCAACACAGACAATAGGGTCATGGAAAAGCCAATACTTTGCATGACCTCTTATTAAAATAGCTAGACTTATTTCTGATTTCTTCAACTGCAACTTCTTCCAAAACCTGGTAAAGGTTTTGGAAACAGAGGCACTCAGCCCCAGGATCTCCTTGAATGCTCTTTGATCTACATTTTTCATTGATTTGTCTGCTTGTTCAGTATCTTTGGATAATGAAAAAAACATACCACATTCGGATGAGCTAGTTCTTCTTGTTTCCCAACTACCCATAATGCTATTTCTTTCGAGTGTGACTGTTAGCGAGAGAAGGATGCTCTACTTTATCAGCTTGCAATGCCAAGAAGCTCTGCTGTTTGTGTCACATGACAGGTAAAAACTCAATTGCGCAACAATGGGATGTGGTATGGTGCTTCTGGCAAGTTCTGATAGAATCACAACATAGACCAGCTAGGGCTTCAGAGAAAAGCAAGGACCTTTTTGGGATAAAGCTAATCACCTTTTGAAGTTCTAGTTTCTATCTTGCAACTCTGATCTAAGAGCGATTGAACTTCTGATCAAGGGAAACTAAATTCCTCCCCAAATCATGCAACCATCATGAACTGGGAGACGCTTGCCTGTCTGTCATAAAGTTGGGTGTGCTTAGCAGTATACCGTCATCAGTGGAATTAACATGGGTAAAGTAATATTAAGCTTAAGCAAGCTCTCAAAGAAGAAAAATGCTGCACGTGCAGGTAACTCCCATTCATGATGTATCTATTCCTGGTACATTGCCACCTCTCTCTCAATCTGTACATACGGTCACCTGGGGTGTTTCTTATAATTAGTCAACTGGGGAAAAAACTGAGTCTGATATACATTTGGGTTTCTGCATGATATATGGGTGTTGTTTGGAAGTGGACTTCTGCTCCATTATAGCCCATACAGGAATACCAAGAAGGACAGTAGAGAAAGTAATTCCTTATTGAGAAAAGAACTTTTAATGGTACAAGTGGTTGTCTACTTTATCTGGAAGGACAGATAGCTAGAGGGAAGGACCTAGATTGATGCAGGGATAGTAGCTAAAAGGTTGTATGAATTTGGGGGTATTAGAAGGAAGCTTTTGGAACATCCGTAACAAAAAAATCTGGGCAAGAGGGGTATGGAATGGACCCTTTGAAATGAATTCAGAATTGAGGCTATCAGTGTCCTGATTTAACACCCACAAATTTTTACATAATGTTTTACATAGAAGAATTTTAGGAAACAGGTGGCAATGTTGACCTAGATGTCATTTTTATCTCCCTCCACTATCCCACTGTTTGCACAGTTAGCTCATGAATAATGTGTGCAGGTAGTAGGGAGGGAACTATTTATGGCTTAAAGATCTAGTGTTACTCTAAACAAAACTGAATGGCCACCAATATGCTAAGAGCCCAGCTGTCCCCTAGCACAGAATAATGCTGAACCACTGGTAAGTAGTAACATAGCTCCATCCAGCCAACTTGGTGGTACTCTAACTATATTGAACTCCTTTCTTCATGGGGGTGGGGTAAGTGATATGCCCTCACTATCAAACACTGCATAAAATGGTAACAATTTCCCTTGATAATAGATTTTCTTTTGCTTTAGCCACATTAATACAGCTCTAAATGCATATCTTGGCTCAGCTTGACATGCTCAGCATTTATATAACTATACCAACCTGGTAAATATATATGTGAGGATATCATTTTAATTTTAAGGTTAGAAATGTGATATTTTATTTTCAGAAAAGTTGGGGGAAAGTCCTTGAGAAAACTAGAACTTGCTACAGCAGGGGACACAGTAATACACGTACTAGAACGAAATCACGTCAGTGGTTAAAGAACAAACTGCGGTCGGTCAGAGAAAGACCTGTTTGACAACACCTATGTCTGTAAATGTTGGGACATTTGGTGGCATTCTAAGTATGCATCTTTGTAACATCTTTAATGTCAAGACAGTGAATTAGGGCCATGACTTACATTTTAATCTAATTTTGATATATGTATTACTATTAGTTATCTGGTTTTATGATCTTTAGAACCTAACTTTGCTAAAATAAAATACCTGATGGATATTTAAACAGGGTAATAACTTAGTGTCATCCATGGATCTAACAAGTATATCATGTCGTAAAGTAAATAGAAGTGGCTGGTTATTAAAAAAAAGTGGGAGGGTGTTTTGCACGGAACAACAGAAGGGATCTAAAGCAGTGCAGGAATGAGGCTACAGCTGTGGAATAGAAGTTGAGCGTCATGCAGTTGATAGGTGGTGCTTAGAAGGCTATGAGCACAGGGCAAATCTCATGGGTTAGTAGGGAGTTACCTGCAAAACCAGGTCTCTGCAGCAAAAGTGGAAGATATTTAAGCTAAAATAATAATCGTCTTGAATAAATTGGTAGGAAAATGAAGATTCTCACTGAATTATCCAGATAATTAGGGAGTTGCTTTACAGAATCTGTTACAACACAAGGATTATTTATTGATTAAAATTTCATTGATAAACTTTTAATCCAATTCTTTATATATAGGTGTTCTGTCTTGAGGATGTCAGCATACCTAAAGAATGCCTGCCTACTTTGTTTCTGAGTGTGTCTACTTATTTACACACCTCTACAATTTGTTGCATTTCAATACAGTTTAAAAGTCAAAAGTATTTTCTCCACTTGAACTTCTACTTGAAGAAAGCAAAATTAAATGCAATATCTCTATAAAAATCAAAGTTTTGCCAATTAATATAAGCTCAGATGCTGTGTTCTTTCTTCCCCCATTATGAAAAATCACAATATTTAGCTGTTTTCCACACTAAAAATATTACCAAATTCTAAGTCAATGCATTTGGGGAATAATTTAAATCTCCAAAGTATTCACAAAAGTCTCTACAGATAAAATAGTGTTAATAATGTAAGGACAATACAAAATTCACTTAATTTTTTAAATAATTGAGATAAACTGCTTTAAACTGTCCTTTGTAGAATCCTATTGTTGAGTACAACTTTTTAATGCCCTAATTCAGTTGAGGCTTCCAGGTTCCATGTCCTTTAAACTCAGGAAGACAGAGTTAGGCGTGTTTTCTCCCTATTGTCAATTATTATGAAAATGAAACTTTTTTTTTCATTTTCTCTATTCAAGGAGAAACACTTTTGGAGTATTACACATACATTTAATCCATTATCCCACTCTTCCCTGTGATGAGCTCCCTTTCATATTTTCAGAGAATTGGTAGAATTCAGTTATTGCCTAATAACTGAAGTCATTCAAAACAAAAACAAATTTTACAACTTTATAACTCTGAAAAACATATGTACCTCTTTCTGTTAACTATTGATGATGAACCCAATTGGTTAAATCAATGTGAGGTTATGACTTTATTCCCAATATGATTAAGTTTTCACTTTAGAAGTGTTTATTAATTTTCTACTAAGCACAGATTCATGCTGCACAAAGTGGCAAAGAGGAAGTCAACGAGGGGCCACCTGGTATGATGATCCAAAGAGGAGCCATGTGTGATATTGATTCTGATAGAGTTTAGATCTTTTATACTTCTGTATGGCTAGTGCAGTACTTTCCTCTGAGGAGGCACTCGGTGTGTAAATTTTAAGAAAATGAACAAATATTAATCCAGATATTTCACGGAGAGTAGAGTAGATATATTTTAGATAAACTTAAATTAGTGTGTTATTTTTCAAGAGTCAAATATAAAGTACTTAAAAATATATGTAACCACTAAAGTGAAGTGTTAGTTTTATTTTGTGCTTCAGTTTATTTTCCTATACTTTCTCATTTCCTGGAAATTCCGTGAAATATTTTAAGTTAAGAAATACACTAAAAATGCTGAAGTGAGCCCTGACTGATGTGGCTCAGTGGGTTGGGCATCGTCCCACAAACCGAAATGTTGCTGGTTCAATTCTGGGTCAGGGCACATGTCTGGGTTGTGGGCCAGGTCCCTGGTTGGGGACATGTTTCTCTTGCATGTCCATGTTTCTCTCCTGTTCTTTCTCCCTCTCTTTCCTTCTCTCTATAAATAAATTAAAAATAAATAAATAGATAAATAAATAAATATTTAAAGAATGTAGATGTGAAGGCTTGAAAATAGAAACTGTAATGACATTCATTAGCTCAACACACTAAACATAGGTATAAGGGTTTGCCCTCTTTTCCAAAAAAATATTGATTTTTAAAAGCATCAAAAGCAAAAAAAATGCACTAACATGAATTTAGGAAATGCAGTTCTATTTATTTTGACTGCTAAATATCTGTACTATCTTAGTTAAATCTTTGTGGCTTTAAGATTCTGGGTTTTCTCACCTGTAAATAGATGAATTTTATGTGGCTTTCTAATACCATCTCTCTATTAGGAACTGCAGATGAATAACAGAAAAAGCAGTTGCCTAAAGTCAGAAATTTCAATTTATGGAAGTTTTTGGACAACAGAGAATTTTTTTTAAAGCTCAGAATATAATATCTGATAAACAAAAATAAAAAATTTCTAAAATCATTGGTAGATAGAAATTGGAAAAGAAAATATTAAAGATTTAATTAATCAATTTAAGAGGTCCACTTTCTGACTAATACCAATTCCAAAGAAGAGCATAGAAAAGAGATGGGACACTATACTAAAAAAATGACCAACAGATATATAAAAAGATGCTCAACTTCACTAGCTATTAGGGAAATGCAAATCACAACTACAATAAGACACCACCTCACACCTGTTAGAATGGCTGTTGTCAACAAAACAAGTGCTAAGTGTTGGAGAGGTTGTAGAGATAAAGGAACCCTCATTCACTTCTGGTGGGAATGTAAACTGGTACAGCCACCAAGAAAACAGTCTGGTGGTTCCTCAAAAAATTAAGAGTAGAGTTACCATGTGACCCAGCAACCCTTCTTCTGGGTATCTATGAGAAAAAAATGAAACCATTTATTTGCAAAGATATTTGCACCCCTATTATTCATTGTAGCATTAATTACAGTGACCAAGACATGCAAAGTATCCTTTGATAGAGGATTGGACAAAGAAGATGTGGTATATATCTATAATAGAATGCTACTCAGCCATAAGAAAAGACAAAAATAGTGCCATTGGCAACAACATGGATGGACCATGAGAACATCATGCTAAGTGAAAAAAGTCAGACAGAAAAAATCAAGAACCATATGATTTCACTCTTATGTGGGATATAAAACTGAAAACAACAAATAAACAAACAGACAAACAGACAAACAATAACTCAGATGACATGATTTAGACACAGACAACGGTGTGGTGGTTACCAGAGAGAAATGGAGTGGGGAGGTAATAAAGGGGTAAAGAGGGTCAAATGTATGATGATGGAGGATTTGTCTTTGGGAACATAATGCAACATACATATGCTATGATACAATGCTATGATACAAGTGATGTATCATAGAACTAAACATTTGAAACATACATAATTTTATTAACCAAAGTCACCCCAATAAACTTAATTAAAAATAAAATTTTCTAAAATGGAAGTAAATGATTCATCAATCTGAAATATCTATCTTGTAACCAGAATAATTAAGGGAAACAAACAGCAACCGAAGATGGACAATGCACCACAAAGCGCGTCATAGTAACTGTTTGTTTCTGATGTTTTTAAAGTAGTATTATGAAGTGCTTTCTGTAGACCGGGCTTCTCTTAACAAGAGGATAAGCCAGGAAAGAGGAAACAATGAGATCTAGGAAACAGAGGATCTAAAATAAGTGATGGAAAAAAATCCCAGGTATAGAGAGAAACCATTAAGTTTGGGACATAAACATGGAGAGTTTTTTGAGAGAGATGTCTGTAATATTAGGTATAATTAAGCATTTAGGAAGTTAAAAATGCAATGAACTCCAGAAAGTAAACACTTGCATAAAGGAGGAAATGCTGTTATACCATACTGCTTGGCTCTGCAGTAGTTCCGCCTCGGAAAACTTGCTTAGTAATATCAATATAAACTCTGCCTGTTAGTTTCACTAAGAATGTGATGGTGAAAGAATGGGAAAAAATATTTACTAGACAATGATTAAAACTGAAATATCAAGAACTGTTTTTAGTTGCATTTGATATAAAAATACAAAAGAAATTACTAGAAGGAGCACCTAAAGAGAAAAAAGAAAAATAAGTTGTTTAAAGGAAATGGTTCAAGAAAAGGAAAGTGAAATAGGAAGCTTCTTGTTTTTGTTTAAAGCTTTTGGCCTATTTGATTTAAAAATATGTGCATTAGTTATTGTGATAATAACAAATCTTGGGTGAGAATGAGCAGATACTTATAATTTTGGTTATCAGATCTATGTAAAAGAAATATGGTTAACCTTTTTAATTTTTGAATCCATGCTCAAATGTAGGTTATAGCTACAATCCCATTTAAACAAAAAACTGTGAGCTTATAAAATGTGCAATTAATTTTGAGCCATTTTTTCCTTTACAATATTGAAACTGATATTAGGCACTGTCACTATTAATAATAGCACCTTCTGAGTATGTTGTTATAAGTATTCAATGAGTTACTGCATGTAAACTGTTAAAAAACTGCATTGCATACATAATGTGATAATGAATGCTAGATATTAGTATCAATATGTAATTTAAAAGTGCACATGCCAGAGTAAAGTTTCTGTTTTAATTGTGAAGCTATTCAATTAAGAATGTAGAGTGACAGAGAATCAATGTTGTCACTAATGAACAGTTACCTGTTGAGGTTTTAAAACTTGAGGCAAACAAGGTTTGGGGTTGCTATCTGTGAGCCTATGGGCAAACATACTGTTTTGTCCAGAATATTTGTTTTGTAAGAGTGCATATATTTTATTTCCTTTCAAACAAAATCACACTCAAACTATTTGGAGGTGTATTGATGGCTGAAAGTCTCCATGATCCTCATTTAAAAGTCCTCTGGGATATCTAGATTAGATTTTTACTTGAATTGACACTGATGTCACTGATAGTTTTTTATTCTGAAGATGCTTAAATTTGCTTTCAGTTTTTTTTTTTTTTGCCAACATGCCACTGTATAAGAAGCTAATCCTTAAAACAGAACTATGAAGATGGGACATGTTTTCTTATAGAAACGGAGACTAAGGATATATTTTAGACATAAAATATCAAATTTACAGACTCTTTTGGTACTCAAAAAAAGGAAATAAAGCTAATTTATCTTATAATTGATAATTACTGTTTTCTAAAAAAGATTAAGAATGTTATTGTTATTAGCTCCCACTTATTTGCTGAATTTTAATGTAGCAACAGATTTCTCTTTAAATTTTGTGTTACTACATAAGGTGTACATGGGTTATATATGCATTTCAGATATTTAAATATTTTTAGATATGTTACTTAATTTTTTCATATTTGTGTATGAAAATATACAATATAAACTTTCAGAAGTCAATAAAAATTATACCCTTTTCAGAAACTCTTTTAAAAAACGTTGTTATTACATATTCATCCTCTTTGGGATGTGTGCCTGACCCCACAAAGGGCTGATTTAAAATCCCATCTTATTTGTTCTTGCAACAAAGACTATATATTGTGAACTGCTAAATGATCCCCAATATTTATGACACGCTTGGTTAAACAGGAAATGGGCTACTTCTCTAAATAATGCAGAAGTCTACTTCAATAACACACCACAGTGCCACCTTAGCAATCGCTCTGCATATATTGATCAGTAGGAGAGAGACAAAAATGTTTGCAAACTTAACATGGCTTCATAGTATCGTATCTGGTGGTAATAAGAAGAAAGGACTCAATATATGCTTCTACCCTGAACTCTAGAGTATGCTGTTTTTTCCCCTTTTGGGCCTATCAATTCAATCACTCATTCAATTTAGATAAGTAGCATATATGGTGTAAGAAGCAAGAACTATTAATAAGAGACTATCATTTGTTGGTTATATCATTAATGAAAAATAAATTCACGTGTATGCTATGAACCAATCGATTCTAGTTTGATGTATCAATTCAAGAGTGATGGTCCCAAATGGTGTGAGTTTCAGAGCAGATGTTGTAGTGACAAATCAGCTTGCAATGACAATTATACTCATTGGAGTGACCAAAAAAGGGAGCGTTGGAGATGAGTGACTGTGAATTTTAGTGACCTGGTGACCTTCCTTTGGGACTGCTTCATGTTTCCTAAATTAAGTTTTCCAGAATTATAGATTCCTCTAGAAAGCTTCACTTGTTTGTATCTATATGAATATTAGGCAGAGAAAGAAAAGCGTCACATGCCAGCTCAATAAAATGAAGCAACATGTACTAAAAAGTGTACACCTAGTATCTACCATTCGCACAGTCATTTTGAGATGGTATGTAAAAGATATAGACCCCACAAACAACACCTGATTCATTTCCTTTTTACCTTTCAAGGAAATTCATTTAACTAACTCATATCAATGTTTTATTTGACAACTTTTTTGTATATTCTCTAAGGTACTTAATAATTACATTTTATTTCTAAGAATATTCTTGCTACTATATCCAGAGTTACTAAACTCTAGGCATATGTAACTATAGACAATTTACATTAAATACGTAAAAATATTCCTGAGTGGATAGGCCGTCACACCTTCCTCTAAACTGAATTACCTCTTATGTAATACAAAGATCAACTCAACTCAACTCAATCAACTCAATCAACTCAATTGTATGCGATCACAGTAAAGGATATTCACACACACACTCGCACACATACACACAAGAGAAAGAAATCTGTAGATAGTTTCAAGTAACAGGTTATATGATTATTTTCACTTCAGAGCTGATTGAGATCTCCCCTTATAATTGTTATCAACAAAAAAAAATGTTTTTCTTATTTCCAATGGAGTTTTTAGTGAGCAAAGAAATAGTCAATGTGCAAACAAAAGAGACACAAAAAGCATATTTAATTCATATAGTAAAAGAGAGGTTCCTGAATAATCAAGAATTTACTGAAACAAAATAGAATAAATTTCCTTACGTACTATGTGTTACAAACAGTTATAATCTCAGGAAAAAGATTGTTCAGAAAATTGTTGTCTAGTAACTTTGCATTAAATATGCTTCTTTAATTAGTTTCCTTGTAGAATATAAAGATAAATTTATCGGTTTATTACCTTGTCTTAAATTTATCTAATGATGTGTGTAACAGCAGAAATCTAACTACTAATTAACCTGAAGGAGAAAAATAAATAGGAATGAAAAATTAAAAAATGGTACATTTAGTCTTAAATGCATTTTTTAAAGATCTCTTAATTCAATGCTCCAGCATGATTTATGTGTTCGGTCTAGGTAATTTTCAGGAAATCCATACAAGACAAAGGGCAAATGCTATTAGCGTATCTAAACAATGCAGTTGTTTAGAATGTGTGAGCACTAGGAAATGGAACGAGGATGCGCTGGTGATGGAGGATACCCAGGAGAAAGAGCACGGCCTCAGATTCCTCCTTTCACAAATATGAGCCCCCTTGGTATTTACTGTATTAAGAAATGTCATTTACAACTCTGGTTCTAGCTAAGTTTCTGGAAAAGTATCACACCAACTTCTTCACCGTCTCACCCCCAGTGGGCTTCGGTTTGTTGGTCTTTTAATACCAGTTCTTAGGTTGAAAGATAGGAATAAAAGGAGAATAAGATATTTATAATACTAAACTAAATGTAATAAATGTTAACATTGCTTATAAAGGTGTTATTAATTTTAGTACTTATTCCAAATATTTAAAGCCCAAAATTATATAGACTAGGGATAATACTGGAGAAAATTATATCTATGAAGATAGTGAGCATGTTTCTAAAGTACTAGTTTATTAATTTATGCCAAAGTGAACTATTCTCTTTTTAACACAGTCATCTGTAAGATTGCAATGATATGGAAGAGTTCTCCATTATCTCTCATTTCAGTACCCCAACACACACACACACACACACACACACACACACACTCCACAGCCCACAGCCTAGAAAAGTGTGTGGAAAATTGTGCTAATAAGAACTAATGAAAAGAACATAATAAATAGCTGCTATTACTACAAGACCACTATCACATAATTATTTAACAGGTTATGTGATTTTTTTTGTTTTTGCTTTTATCTGACATTTCAGTCAAATTGTTTCTGAAGTTAGATGTGTAACTTATGCAATTATATTTATAACTATACTGATAAATTCTGCATGAAACTTTTACAGATTTATAGGGTAATAGGTTTCAGAAATTTCTAATGAATTATTTCCAACACATTCAGTTAGTTAATTTGCTCATTTTCTGCCAGTGTAAACATGTATCTATTTAAGAAGCAGCTTGTGAATGAGGTGACAATAACCATGCAAACACATCCTGAGACAGAAGTTGATGATTATGATTTGCATCACTCTTGTTAAGAGTTTACTTTTTGTTGTTTATAAGACTATGAGTGTAACCCCTCCAAAGGCAAACAGCCCAATTATTTGCATGTAGTCTTTTATTTCTTTTGATAGCAATTTATTCAAATACTAAATCTTTAAGAAAATATTATCCTTCTAAACATAAACGCAATATCAAAATTTCAGGCTGACGAGCATTCATTAATATCAAAAACAGACAACACAGATTGTCATGTCAATTTCTTTCCCCCAAAATGTGTTCTTTAGCAAAATGAACTCCCAGTTAAAGAATGAAGTCTGGAAAAGGAGGGCAAGAAGTTCTCCGGCTGTTAGCGGGAAGCAGGGATGATTAGGTAATTTTACACAGGTGGTTGATGATTAATGGAGGTGGAGGCATTATATGAGGAATGGGCAGTTAGTATTTGGGAAAGAAACACTCTACCTGTGTAGCCCAGCGAATTGTCATCGTTATCAGAGGTGGGGTTTGGCGTCCCGTTGTCGTTCCCCTTCTCTAGGTCTTCAGGGTCTGTCGGAAACAACACCAGAGCTGCTGATGGGGTCACAGTAGTAACAGTAGTTGCCATTTCGAGCACAGCATGTCCAGACACAAGCAAATCCACATGTGACAGAAACACACACAAGGACAGCACACGGCACACGTCCTCCTCGCCCCTCCTGCGGCACACTAAGCTGTGTGAAGGTCTCAGCAACATGACTCGCAGTCTCGACTTCTCCTAATTTCCCTAATTCTCTGCTCTGCTTGCACCTTTGCTGCACTTCAAAGCTGGCGAAGGGCTCTGACTGCCCTCTGCGAGGCCGCCAGCCTGGAGTGAGGGAGCATATGGAAGAGGGAGAGGGCAGGGTGGCTGAATGCTAGCATTGCTAATTTTCCACCTTATTGTTAATCAAAGCTATTGACTGTGATCACTCCCCATCATCGCTTCATCTCCTGCCAATTACAGGCTCAAGGGACTGTACCTAATATGGGTGGGGGGAGGCTGTGGGGAAAATAGGGTCTTGTCAAATAAGAGGGTGGATGATAAAATAAAATGTCATACTTTTTTCTGAGCAACAGTGAAGAAAGTGGTGCAGCATCATATCTTTCAGAAGGCAACATTTGTCACCTTAAAGGATTGAGATACATTTACTGAAGAGCAAGCGTGAGTAAAATGACACCTTGCACATTTTGGCTTGAATATTTAAAAACATTCCAAGTGCTTGAGATTCTACATTGCAGTCATCCAGATAAATATTTTCATTCACCTATCCTGATTTTTCTTGGGTAAAGAATTGCTTTTTCATGTTTTTCAAATTGCACATTCATTTTCCGATGCAGAATCTTAGAGATAAGGCTAAGCATAGCGGCACTCAAATTCCAATATCCAGAAGCTGAGCAGCAGTACAAATATATATAGAGAGAAGCCCGGCGAAACCACTGCTGATTTCACTTGGGCTCCATCACTAGGCGTCACATCTACCTGTGTTAGATAAATATGAACACGGTCTCCAGCCCCAGTGATGATAAGCACAGACACAATAAAACCCACATGTACCTCCTAAATCGAATACTGTGGAGTCATAGGTCATTCAGGTTGGGATGTTCTGCAGGCTCCTTATCACATTAAGCAGCATCTGCAGAGGATTCCTCCGTGAAGAAATGAAGAAGCACAGCTGTTTGTTTACTCAAGTAAGAAAGTATGTGACTTACAAGGGAGGTAGTGAGTGCGCGCAGGTAAAGCTCTTTAGAAACATCACGGGATTCATTAGTTTTGTGTCCCTGCCAGTTGTTGTTTTTTTGTTGTTGTTGTTTGTTTTGTTTTGTTTCTAGCTAAGTCAACACATTTTGCCTTAGACACAGTTATTCAAATTGCTTTTAGAAATGATTTACGGATGCTTTACTAAGTTTTAGAGGATAAATTTCTAACATGAGTCTGCTTTGTGGTTTTTTTGTATGTAGCATATTTCTTCACTCTATCTCCCTGCCTTCCCTCCTCCCCCGACCATGTGTCAGTCATATAATTAATCTGATGTGTCTAAAATGGAGAAGAAAAAAGTATAACATTCAAATCTGCAGACTAAAGGGGAGAAGTGCTCATTATTGCCCTATTCATCCTTGCCTTGCCAGAGATAAATGTTGTCATTTTGTCCTTAAGATTGACTCTGAAAGTGGTACAGCAGAAAAACGCTCCACTTTCTACCCCTCCAGCCTGTTAACGTAATTGTATGCACACGTTGTTTAGATCAGAGTTTTAATCACATCAATAAGAGGACAGGGAAGTAGGCATTTCTGTGTATTTTGAGGCAGTGTTAGCACGATGTTCTGCCACAAACTCAGCAACCTTTTTCATGCAGACTCACTGAATGAAAGGGCGTGATGGAGGAAAATAAACGGAGGATGCTGGTTCAAATATACTGAAGATCTTCTAAGGGGACCTTTCCTGCTTAGCCACAATATTGTTTTAAAGCACATGGTTTTTAGGGTTACCTTAATTTGACTGTTTTTTCTTAGTAACAAATGTACCTCTTCAAAGGAAGTACTACTTTTAATTTATGATGGAATGGTTTATTTAATGTGGATGTACACATTTCTAATTACTCTTAAAATACAATAAAAATCCACCCACATCCACATTAACTACATCAGTTTGTCTCTATGATGTTATAAGACTTCGTGATAAGGCTTGTGCTCCCTTTGTCACTGAACCCTCCCTGAGAACGAGGATATTGTTATAAAAGCAAAGGAGACGAGGAGAGCTCACTGTCATTTGAAACGACATACCTAAATCCATTTAAAGTAGATTTTTCAGCTATGTGTAACATTCTAAGTTGTTTTTAAATTTGCTTTCCTGTTTTCACCCATCAGCCTTCTGGCCCCTTCTTAGTCTCAGGAAAGAAAAAGATAGATTTTGCCTTAATCTGTGAATCTTACCACATGTATATACAGCGCATTCAATGTATCTCTTAAAGCTTTTCATTAGTAATATCCTTAGACCTGGAGGAAACAAAAGGTCCCATTTTTACTAACTTCACTTATTTTTTTCTTCCCTCTCCTTACTGTCAAAAAATGTTTATAACAGGAAATGATCACTTGACTCTTTGCAAGTCAACTGGAGGAACAATTCAAAGAGAGTCAAAAATATATTTATTTAAAGTTTTTATTAAATAGTATTGATTATGCGAGTCATGGGATGGAACTTAGAGGCAAGAGGTTATTTAGTGCTTATAATGCCTGAAGGAGGTCTTCTTGTGTTCCAATTCTAAACAGACTTGGCCAGACTTGGGGTCGCCCAGGCCGGAACTGTAGTAGGTGTGGTTGTAATTGATAAAAGCCACCATCCCATCCAGAAATGCCCTGGCACTAGGGGTTCTGAGTTCCATGTGCCTCTTGCCCCCATTAGACTGAATTCCTGAGGGTCAGGTGCTCTGCCTCACATTGGCACATCTACTGCTTTACACTGGATCTACAGCATTGTATTGGCTTAAATAGGTAATTTTCCCCTTTCCTTTATGAAAATAAATAAATTAATGACCAGATGGTGAACAAAAATGTAGATTTCACATGATAGATCTCAATACCAAACGATTTGAAAATACAATTGCATTTGCATTATAGTCAGAAAAAATACTTGACATAAGTTAACTCAAATGCTATTGTACTCTCTGTATCCATATAAACATAGGAAACATTCTTTTTCAATATTAAAATAAGTCTTTAATCATTAAATCATAAACATTCAGGTTTCCAAATGTGTCACCTGGAAACCCTCACAACAACCTTCCATCAGGCATAGAGAGTACTTGGAATTCACTGGTCGTTTGAACTTAAGGCAACCAATTCCAACTTTATAATTGTCCACTCTTTTCTGTTAATTAAAAAAAGAACACACACACAACTCTATCCTAGGTTCTACTTCTAATTCTAACCCGTGGGACCACACAGAACTGATATCTCATCTCTCAAACCCTTTCCCTCCCGACACTCTTTAAATGCTGGTGTTTCACAGGGCTCCAGACTTCTTCCTTTTCTCGTTCAACCTGTAGATATCTTCTTCTAGGCTCATGACTTCAACTATTTTAAATAAAATGATGCAACTTTCACATATTTTAGTTAGATGATCAACCAACAACAAAATTTTCTCTCTACTGCTTATTCAACTTCATGCGCTAAGCATCAAATTCATCATTTTTTCCTTCAACCTACTCCTTTTCTACGCTAAGAAAGTCTTTACTATATCATATTTTTAGTAGTTTTATACTTCAATGAAATATTTGTATCTGGGGTTAAAGCTGAATTCTGGCCTATAGACTTACTGTTTATAATTAAGATATTTCTATGTGGTTTTATTTATTTATTTTTTTTGCAGGGGGTTATATTCCAAGCATAAGCCTATAATATACACGATAAGAATATAACATAACAAAATAATATATAACCATAAAATATACATATAATTTATATGTGATATATAATGGGCCATCTAATAACAGTCTCTGACAGATTTAATATAAGCAATGACAAAAAATAAAATTGTATAGTTTCTTTATAATGGAAATTATGTCTTTAAGTAAACTTTATCCTTAAATATAATAATTCATGAAAGGTGATGCAATTTTCTTTCATGGTAAATTAAATGGTAAATTTCACATTTGTTAATCTGTATAATGATAAATTTACTGAGATTTTTCTAACACCTAAGTCAAAAGATAATGGAAATTTTGAATTAAAAGGTTCCTTATATGACGACCCCTGATAAAATAATTCATTTAGATAAGCATTATCAATGGACATTAAATCTGTTGGGTAAGAAATGGTAGGCACAGTATATTTTACAACAGAGAGTATCACCCCAGAACTTACTTCCTAACTGCACAGGGGAAAATGTACTTTTATAAAGAATAGATCTGGCATTCACTACTTGAACTCAGTAATCAGACGCAGTGTCACCGATAGTGGGTGACTAAGAGTGGGAGGACAATTGTGTGACACAATATACAGCATCACCTATGAAGCATTCAGACTGACAGTGCTGCTCCTGGATTAAAACAAGGTTTAATACCCAACTTAAGATCCACAGAAAAGAAATGTATCCTTAGGATACACATGCAGAATAATTAAGGGGTGAATTATCTTTAAATTATTTTCAAATGTTCCAAAAAGTACATTGAGATAAATAAAGCAAATATGGCATAATATTAATAATAACTCAATCTATTATAAAAACATTTTTTTAAGATTTTATTTTTATTTTTAGAGAGAGGGGAAGGGAGGGAGAAAGAGAGGGAGAGAAACATCAGTGTATGGTTTCCTCTCACATGGCCCTCACTGGAGACCTGGCCCACAACCCAGGCATATGCCCTGACTGGGAATCGAACCAGCAACCCTTTGGTTCCCAGCCCATGCTCAATCCACTGAGCTACACAGCCAAGGCCAATCTATTATAAAAAACATTAAAAAACGTGTAAAGGATGGTGGATGAAGACTGATTAAAATATCTAATATTATTTTTATAGCAGGAAGACTTATATTCTACTATCCTTCAACTAATATAGCTCTAAATGGCTCATCATACTGTGGGGCCAATGTTATATTGTCTGAAATAGAGGCCTCGGAGAAAAAAAACTGGTCACTAAAATTGCTTCATTTGCTTATTTTTTATTTTGGTTTGAAATTTAAAGCTCAAAACATGAGTTTTCATCTTTATTCTTCCTTTTTGTCACATATAGTTATATAAATATATGCTAAGAATAGTAAGTTCTTCCTTTTTTTCCTACGTAATGTGTCAACCTGGTTTCTTTATAGATTTGCATTATCACTGTGCAGAGCTTTGGCATTAATTGACATTTTGAAGATGACCATTAATAAAAGATTAGGGGAAAGCAAATGAATATAAACTACTATCAATATGAGAATTGTGTTCTACAAATTGGATCAATTCTCATTGATTCTTTCCTACTAATCAAGAGGAATGCAGGGAATGTGTACTTTAAATGGAGTACTGAGAACATTTAATTAGAAGCCTAGACAATGAATTAAAAATTAAGTACAAAAACTATGTTTGTGAAGCTTTAAATTTGTGTCACAATTCTACAAGATCAAATTAAAGTTAAATTCAAACTTCTGCTTAAATCATGTTTGTTTAAAATAATCATGGCAGGTACATTATTATTTGTGTCATTCTTTGAACTGGCAAAAAGGGAAGAAATAAGAGTTATGTTACGGAGATGGGAGAGAAAAAAGGGAAACAAAGGCAGTAGGTGTTTTTAGGTAGTATCTACTTTACACAACACAGAGAGTGAAACAAAAAAATTCACTTACAATGAATGACTTTCCAGAAATTGACATGCTGTAGAACATTGAATTGTAATATGTATCAAGGTCTAAAACTGTGCTACAAATTATTAAACAAAATCTATTTTTAAAGCAGCAATATGGTGATAGAAAACAATGTGTTACAACCATCCCTAAGTTTGCTCTTATAAGGAAAATCAAGGCTGCTTCTTTAGGTTTCTGTCACAGATAAAAGAACCATGATTATAATGATCGACCAAACTAAAATAAAATGAAGAGTAGGTCATTGTAACTAATATGAGATGCCAGGATTGTATTAAATGAAAAAGTGCATTTCATACAAAGATCTCAACATATATGACAGTACTTTTTCTATTTTCTGGTTTAGGCAATTAGATAACTGAATGAATTAAATGCAAAGAAAGAGAAGTGACAATTATACTGATCATAATCACAAATAATATTTCTATAATGCTTTAGTTTATTTAACATAAAGTACACCATTTTGTATGCATGTACAGGCATACTTTTCTCATGCAGTTTTTACAGTTCGGTCATCATTGTAGTCATCACCCTGGTTACGATCAGGACCCACATCGTCAATGTTCCATTTTGGAGATGCTGAAATGAAAACTCGGAGAATTTCTTTGTCCTCTGTCATGAAACTAGTAAGTAGTGTATTTGGAATTTGATTCCAAATGATTTCTGTCTCCAAGGCACCTTATCTTTTCACTATGCCCAATGGCTTCTCTTTAGTCATCAATCTAATTCTAGGAACTGGATGGAATTTCAATAGTGTATAAGCAATGAGACACCAGATAGTGATTCTTTTCCAGTCACTGAACAATAAGATTGGATAATTTCACAAATCTCTTTCTTAGCTCCATTAAGCATATCACCAGGGCTTCCTCCCTGTCTTCTTTTGTAGATAAGATGAAAATAAAGTAGTTGATGTGATAGTTGCTTATTTTTAAGCAAGAAATGCACAATGACATGTTATTAAAATAGTGGTTTATTATTAAAGTAAGGCTTTACCCACATATACTTAAATATGTAGGTTTGGAGGTTGAAATACTGCCTAAATAAAATAAAGATAAGTAATAATAAGGTGATAAATTCAGAATTTTTTCTTGATAATTTTTTTTATTATTCTTCAACAACAAAGATTAATTTTTGCTATAAGCTTAAGGAGGCTTAAAACAGGGTCATGTCTTATGCATCTTGATATGTTTAACCTTAGCACAGTGCTAAGGACAGGGTAGGTAATCAATACAGTTTTGCTGGATGATTGGATGAAAGAAACACTGAAGCATAGTTTTGCTGGAATCAAGAGTTCAATTGAAGATAGCTTTTCTCAATGGATGAATATCAATTATTTCCTTATGCAGCAGAGAGAAAGAAGGAGCTTATACCCTTTGCAACAGCATGGATGGAACTGGAGAGCATTATGCTAAGTGAAATAAGCCAGGCGATGAGGGACAAATACCATATGATCTCACCTTTAACTGGAACATAATCAACAAAATAAAAAAGCAAGAAAAACATAACCAGAGACATTGAAATTAAGAACAATCTAACAATGGGCAGAAGGGTTTTCAGGAACCACTATAGAGGACACATGGACAGAACCAAGGGGGAAGATGGAGGCAGGTGGGTTTGGAGGGGGTAGGGGGAGGGGAGGGGAGAGGATGCAGATGACTGTAATTGAACAACAATAAAGTAATTAAAAATAAAAAATAAATATGAATATATAAATATAAATAAATAAAAATTAATATTTATTTTACAAAAGACTTTGAAGACTATACTTTCAGAGATCATTTCTATAGTTTGTTATTAAGACTTTACTATATGTTTATTTGTATAAAATCATAATCACTGTAAGTCTAAATCAAAACTACATTTTGGGAGGTTACTATTGCTGATAGAATAATATCTTCTTCCTTCCTTGCCTTACTTCCCTTGTAAATATATACTCTAGGAAATAGAATCTTGTTTGAGTTAAATCAGGTCAGGGTTCAACTGGTACCAGTTTCCCTTCTTGATGTCAAAAGTGATGATTTAAAAATACCCACGTATGACAAAATGGATATGAAGGAAAATGTAATAGTGATCATTCTCAAAACTGAAAGAAGTTGTCATGTGAATATTTAGATGTTGCCAGATAGGTGGACTGAATTTTGTTTCTACGAACTCTCTCTGACTTGAATATTTTTAGGTATGGATATATAGATATAAATATAGGAATATTCTTATTTGAACAAATGAAATGCATTTTTCTGAGAGGCTGCTTCTGAAACAAAAGCGCTATAATACAAATTTGGAATATTTGGTTTGAAAATGCCACATTTTAATTTTGAATTGGCAAAAATGTTACAATTCTGAGAAAAAGGAACAGCAGCTACATGAATGTTCTTAAGTACAATTTTGTTTGACCTAATTTGGTGTATATCCAGTTACATCAGTCTGGTGACATCTGATTCTATACCAGAGACTTAACACATATTTAAGAAAAAAAAAACACCTAAGGAAAACATGTATAAATATAACTGTTCTGTTCACGTAAAACACACCACTGAATGTTAGGGAGGTAAATACATTCTTGGATAAGCCTGTGAATCAGAGTGTAACTGTCACAGAAGAAGCTTTTAATTCATTTAAATTCTACTTAATTTGACAAAACAAGATAAAGTACCTTCTGTATGGAAATCTTTCTATTGATGGAGAAGTGGTTATAATTTTAAAACCATTTGTTTCCAGAATTCTTCTAGTGGAAACACTGACAAAGTGGAGCTCTTAAAGTAATTGGGAAAATTATGCTTCATCATGACAATATGTTTTTTTCCTTTGATATCTGAATGTTACTTTCAAGAAAGTAATAGAGGTTTTAGTGAAAATAGTAAGTGATAACTCTTCCTTTATATAACTAGAAGCTAAGAAAATTGTCCAGTTGAATGCTGCATTTATTCAAAATGCTCAAATCAAATCCTCAATAACAACTGATTTGACAGATAACATTGGTTGTATGGAATTTAATCTGCAGAGATTTACTCCCTTGAACTTCATTTGTGAGAGTTAATTTCTGGTGCATTTTACTAGTGTTTTGGGCTCTCTCCGTCTGTTGAGTTTTTTTGTTATTCTCTCCACCCACTTTGCCCTGGTATTCAACAGCTTTTCTTTTATTGTGCTTAGCATCTGCTACTGTTCCACTCCCTTCCAGTCAAAGCATAAGGTAACTTCAACATGGGCTAATTAAATAATGCTCCAAGTTAGTTAACAGGTGGTGGTCCCAGCTGCCCTAGTTGTATGAACAGATACATCTGGCATTGTAAGAAACCAAAATGACACAATAGTAATACCTGAATGAATGGAGTACACTTTCCAGAGCATTAATTGGGGATCAGGAAGAAATAGGACTGTTTCTCTTTTACAGAGTGAGAAATTTGGTTTTGGTGTATGGTGATCACCACTGAGACTCTGAATAAAAATGCAGAACTCCTTATTTTTAATCTGTGCTCATTTCTCCTCATAGAATATGTAAATTTATGATTGCATCTTCCAAGTATGTTAATAAATTATGTACTAATCAGTGCTGTGAGTTAATATGTTTCATGATATTCAAGAAAGATCCACATAATTTATTAAATTTAGTCAAGATATCAAATAATTTATTTAGCATTTTGAAATCACTGCAACTAATTACATGTTATTATTTAATTAGGTAAACAATATAGTAGTATTTAAGAGCCACTAACTTGGTCAAGTCATTTTATCTTGTTTGTGTCTCACTTATTTTCATTTATAAAATGTGAAATAATGGTATTTATTTAATGGAAGGGTCGTGAAGATGAACTAGGCAAATATTTGTAAAGACCTTGCTTTAGTCCTGTAAGGTGCATAGCACTAAAGTAATCAGGTAATAGGAAGCCAGAAATTGTTAGCTATTATTATAATTAATCCACATTAGAAATTAATTTTAAAAGGATCCTTTAATAATTCTTAATAAAAAATCCTATGTGTTTTCCTCTTGGAATGAGAAAAGACCTTCTTTTTCTACCTTAATGTGCCAATTTGGAGTTTAAATAGGAGAAAAAATGAATAAGGAATCAGTTAAAATTGAAGAGAAAAATGGATTTTGAAATTTCATTTTTCTCTAGCCATGTTTCCTCATGTTTTCTGCTGTATTTCTTCAAGCACACATTTACATAGAATACCTCACTAAATCGTTCAGAAAGTATTTCCATGTAGACAGCATTTAATCCTTATGGCAGACTCCTTGAACTGCAGATTTTAGTTTGCCTAATTGCCTGGTTGCTTTGTGCTGACAAGGATGAATTCACTCAATTTTATTTCTTAAGGGAAAACAACACTTGATACTGAATTTACAGATTTCTTTAGTCTTAAGAAAAGCTTTTCTCCCCCTTGTCCAGTGCTGTTTCAACTGCTACCCCAGGTCACGTGGTAACTGCCAGTTCCTCTGGCCCGGCCCCACCCCCCAGGTGTTCTCTGAGACGCCTGCCATCCATCTGCAGCCTTTATGCGCATCTCTGAAGCTGCATTCACTCAACTGCTAAAGGGACAAATTTCCTCCATAATCTCTTCATTGTCTGCTTTTTCTAACCACAGTCACGGTTTTGTGCTCTTCATCCTAATTGTGCTTTTGGTTATTGGGGTTATTTTATGCCTTGGCTTTCCCAAAGGTCACAGGGATTAGCTGTGTCCAATCCAGGACCAGAGAGAATGTTCCCCCATTCATCCACCTCCATTGATTTCCCCTCAGTGTGAGAGTGGCGGTGGTAGTAACTTCTGTCTTTTGTACTCTCACTTGATATTTTCCTTGCACCCCTCCTCCACTTCTCCTTAGAGGAAAGTTGTTTGTAGTGATGGTTGTAGCACAAGAGGTTTCACTGAGGAAAATCCAGGAAAAAAGCAGAGACAGTACAGAAGTAGGGCACTGCTGATGAAATCAGTTTGCACTTGATTCTTCCCTGTGTTGTTTCCGTTCACTTTGCTCACAGCTGTTCAGTGCTTCCCCTTCCTAATGTCAACCTGCATTTTAAAATAGCAGGCCTTTTCCTTGCTATTTGTCAGTGTGTAACCAATTGTACATGCCTATTATGTATATAATTGCATATATACTATGGATTAAAATTATACATGCTATAATAACATGTATAATGCTATTTTTCTCTGCTTTACTTTGCTGATTCTTAGTTTTGTGTTTTTTATGCACCACCATTACAGTATTAGCATATTCTGACTTGCATTTGTGTTTTTAATGGGAATCTCTGCCAGCCTTTATTCTCACAAGTACTTTTATAGTGAGATGATATGTTTTACTTACTAATGTTGTTCCAAAAGAGACAGAATGACTCTTTTGTTGTAAATTAATGGAAATTTTTGAAACTTAAGACAATAAAAGTAGTTATTTTTAAGTAATGTGCATATGCGTGTGCATGCAAAGGGAGTGAGGGGGTCCTGAACAATAAACACCCCCAAGTAACCCCAAATTCCATGACATTAGGTTGTTTATAACATTATTCATATTCCAGTGGTAGTGGGGGCCTTTTATTATGTAAAAATATTTTCTAGGCACCAAAGTTCTTGGCTCATAAGGAAGTCCATTCATTACCAATGGTCAACAGTTTAAAACACGGTAGGAGGCAGTCCTCCTAGATTTCACTTCTTGATGAAACTCAAGTGACTAGTGATTTTCTAGTTGGTGAAACTATCTGCTTGGCCCCAAAGAAAGATGTCATGAATTATGATCTTGTTCATTAAATAATACAGCCTCATAAGTTGAAAGGCTTTTCAGAAACTATACAGCACATTTACATTCAAATTTGAAGATATTGGACCAATTTCTTTCCTCCTTCTGCAATCTCTGTCTTACAATTCATAACACATTTATTATATAGATAAGGAGATATGCTTCATTGATAGATTTAGTGGCTTTACAGTATTCCCCTCATATAACCTTTTAAAGTTTCATTCTTAAAACTTTCCTTCACCTTTTAGAGGGGAGACGGCCTAGTTGGCCAGCAAATACAAGACTTTTGTTTTCAATGATGCAGCTTCTATTGGATATTTTTGGTCAGCACATGATGGAAAGCTTAATATAGTAACTAATAATCTTTTTTTTTAAAGATTTTATTTACTTTTAGAGAGAGAGGAAGGGAGGGAGAAATAGAGGGAGAAAAACAGCAGTGTATGATTGCCTCTCACATGGCCCCCACTGGGGACCTGGCCCACAACCCAGGCATGTGCCCTGACTGGGAATTGAACCGGCAACCCTTTGGTTCCCAGCCCGCACTCAATCCATTGAGCTACACCAGCCAGGGTGTAACTAATAATCTTTTCATTGTGCTATTCTGATCACTTTTAAATAGAAACCAGGTTTTTAAAGAAACACATTTTCCTGCAAAATAGGAAAAGGAACTGAAATATATAGGTAGATATGAAATAAAAATATGCTAAGTTTTACATATTGCCCAAATTATGGTAACTATGCATGAACACTTTAGGGAAATATTGTAAAAATTATAAATAAATACTTTAACTCTTGCTGATGGAGAAAATGAAAAATAACTAGAGGAAAATCTCTGTAATATGTAACCTGCAACACTTGGCATTTGAAAACGCCTAAAAGTGTCACCATAAACCTTCAACCCATAACAAGGGGACTCAGAAATGGCCCTAAGATTAACAACTTGTACTTAACAAGTGGAGGGCTAGTTCTACATTAGTAGTAAATTAATGTAGATAATGTAGTGTACCTTTATGATTATATTTTGGGGGATAGGACTAAACTATTTATAAATATTAAAATTTTATTTTGGAAATGTGTATTTCAATGCTTAAATATGATTATAAATATTGGGTTGGCCAAAAAATTCATTTGTTTTTTTCTGTAAGATGGCTCTAGTAGCACTTGGTTGTCTTTAACATCATTGGAAAAAATTTTGTTAGATTGTATTGTGACAGCTGTAATATCAGCAAGCATTTAAAAAAACTTATCAAAATTGGCAAATTTTTGTGTAGTCATTTTAATATTGAAGGTAGAAGAAAATATGCAACATCTTAGCATATTATGCTTTATTATTTTAAGAAAAGTAAAAACACAACTGAAATGCAAGAAAAGATTTGTGCAATGCATGGAGAAGGTGCTGTGACTGATCAAATGTGTCAAAAGTCATTGGTGAAGTTTCATGCTGCATATTTTTTGCTGGACAATGCTCCATAGTCGGGCAGACCAGTTGAAGTTTATAGTAATCAAATTGGGACATTAATTGAACCATGCTACCATGTGGGAGATAGCCAAGATACTCAACATATCCAAATCAATAAAGTTATTGGTAAAAATGAAAAAAATGTGTCTTTTATTTTACAGAAATAACTAAATGGACATTTTGTCCAACCCACTGTTACCTAATACCTGGTAACTAAACTTGCCAGCAAACAAATCTTCCATCAATTATTAATTGGTTACTTACATATAAATTTGTAGCCCCTAGGAGGAAGATAGTCTCTTTAATTGTACATAATTCTGGCTAAGACAAGTAGGTATAAAATATTACAGTGAATGAGAAAACATAAAAAATGAAAACTGTGCCAAAGGAGATACACAAGGTAGGCAATTGACTGACTAGTATAAAAATGATAACATCATATTGTATTTCACAGAGAATAAAGATATTATCAAATTTTCCATCAATCACATGTGTACTTAATTTACTATGTCACTAAGAGTTATGGTATATACTCTTCTTGGAAAAAATAATGTACTCGGAAGGCTAGTAAGCTGTAACAGAAGTCATTGTGAATCCCATTTTAAAAACTTGAAGCTCTACCAACTTTGTTGGGAGACTCTGAGAAGCATGGAGGCGCTAAACTCATGTTCATTAGATATAATATTTTAAAATTAAACTTTTTATTTTGAGATATTTTATATGTTCACATGTAGTTTTAAGAAATAATGTAGGTTGCCCTGGCTGGTGTAGCTCAGTGGATTGAGCGTGGGCTGGGAACCAAAGGGTCCTGGTTCGATTCCCAGTCAGGGCACATGCCTGGGTTGTAGGCCAGATCACAGTGAGGGCCATGTGAGAGGCAACCATACATTGCTGTTTCTCTCCTTCTCTTTCTCCCTCCCTTCCCCTCTCTCTAAAAATAAATAAAATCTTAAAAAAAAAGAAATAATGTAGGAATATCTATCGGACCTATTGTACTTAGATATCTCCAGTGGTAACATCTTGGTAAACTCGAGTACAATGTCACAAACAAGTTGTTGACATTGATATGGGCAAGATGGAAAGCATTTTCATAACTATAGGGGTCCTTCATGTTGTCCTTTTATAGCCAAATCCACTTGCCCACCCCATCCTTATCCATAATCTGTTCTCTATATCTAAAATGTTATCATTTTGAGAGTGTTCTGTAAATGAAATCACACAGTATGCAACTTTTGAGAATGACTTTTTTTGATCAGCATAATTCTCTAAAGATTCATCCAGGTTGTCCTGTGTATCAAGAGTTTATTCCTTTTAGACTTGAAAAGACACTTCTCCAAAGAGGACACAGAGAGGGTCCAGAGACATATGAAAAAATGCTCAGTATCACTAGATATCAGAGAGATGCAAATTAAAGCCACAATGAGATCACTTCCAGCCAAGATGGAGGCATAGATAGACACACTGTCCCTCCTGGCACAACCAAAAGAAGAACAACAACAAATATAAAAACAAAAAACAACCAGAACTGACAGAAAATCGAACTGTATGGAAGTCTGACAACCAAGGAGTTAAAGAAGAAACATTCATCCAGACTGGCAGGAGGGGCAGTAGGAGGGGCAGAGATGGTCAGCTGGGTGGAGAGGACTTGCAGCAAGGCAGCAGCTTTCGGACCAGGTGGTCCTGCATTCGTGTGCAGATAAACAGGGAGGAACAACTGGGGAGAGAGACAGACTGTGTGACCTAGGTTCCAGCTCTGGGAAATAGTCTCAAAACCTCTGACTGAAAACACTTGTGGGGGTTGAGGCAGCAGTGGGAGAAACTCCCAACCTCATAGTGGAGATCTTTGGATGCACCCACAGGGTCCTAGAATGTACACAAGCTCACTCACCTGGAAATCAGCAGAGGAGGGCCCAATTTGCTTGTGGCTAGGGGGGCAGAGAACAGAGCAAGTGGTCCCTCTCGGACCCCTCCCCCACAGATATCATCATAATGCAGTGACGTGGGCTGCCCCGCCCTGGAGAACACCCAACGCTCCACCCCTTATAAGTAACAGGTGTGCCGAGAAAAAAAAAAAGGCCCAAATGAAAGAACAGATCAAAACTCCAGAAAAAGTACAACTAAGCCACAAAGAGATAGCCAACCTATCAGATGCACAATTCAAAACACTGGTAATCAGGATGCTCACACAATTGGTTGAATATGGTCACAAATTAAATGAAAAAATGAAGGCTATGCTAAGTGAAATAAAGGAAATGTATAGGGAACCAACTCTTACAGGAAGGAAACTGGGACCCGAATAAATGGCGTGGACCAGAAGGAAGAAAGAAACATTCAGCCAGAACAGAATGAAGAAACAAGTATTCACAAAAATGAGGAGAAGCTTAGGAACCCCTAGGATATCTTTAAATGTTCCAACATCCAAATCATAGGGGTACAAAAAGGAGAAGAGGAAGAGCAAGAAATTGAAAACTTTTTTAAACAAATCATGAAGGAGAACTTCCCCAATCTGGCAAAGGAAATAGATTTCTAGGAAACCCAGGAAGCTCAGAGAGTCCCAAAGAAGTTAGACCCAAAGAGGTGATCATAATTACATTAGCCAAGATTAAAGAGGGAGAGGATCTTAAAAGCAGCAAGAGAAAAGAGGACAGTTACCTACAAAGGAGTGTCCATGAGACTGTCAGCTGATTTCTCAAAAGAAACCTTGCAGGCAAGAAGGGGCTAGAAAGAAGTATTCCAAGTCATGAAAGGCAAGGACCTACATCCAAGGTTATTCTATCCAGCAAAACTTTAATTTAGAATGGAAGGGCAGATAAAGTGCTTCTCAGATAAGGTCAAGTTAAAAGAGTTCATCATCACCAAGACCTTATTGTATGACATGTTAAAGGGACTTATCTAAGGAAAAGAAGATCAAATCTATGAACAGTAAAATGACAACAAACTCACAGTATTAATAACTGAAACAAAAACAAACTAAGGAAACAGTGAGAACAGGAACAGAATCACAGAAATGGAGATCACAGAATCACAGAACATGGAGGGTTATCAGTAGGGGAGTGGGTGGGGAGAGAGGGAGAAAAGGTACAGAGAATAAGTAGCATAAATGGTAGGTAGAAGATAGACAGGTGGAGGTTAAGAATAGTATAGGAAATGTAGAAGCCAAAGAACTTATATATGTGACCCATGGATATGAACTAAAGGGGAGAATGTGGGTGGGAGGTAGTGCGCAAGGCTGAGGGGAATAAAGTGGGGGAAATGGGAATGGGACAACTGTAATAGCTTAATCAAGAAAACATATTAAAAAATAAAATCTAAAATAACCCACAATGAGATACCACCTCACACAATTGAGAATGGCTATCATAAACAAAGCAACAAATAACAAGTATTGGGGAGGTCGTGGAGAATAGGGAACCCTAGTGCACGGTTGGTGGGATTGCAAACTCATGCAGTCACTATGGAATACAGAATTTCCTCAAAACACTAAAAATGGAACTGACTTTTGACCTGGAAATTCCACCGCCAGGATTATATCCTAAGAACCCTGAAACACCAATCCAAAAGAACTTATTCACCCCAATGTTCATAGCAGCACAATTTACAATAGCCAAGTGCTGGAAGCAACTTAAGTGCCCATCAGTAAACGAATGGATCAAAAAACTATGGTACATTTACACAATGGAATTCTAAGCAGCAGAGAGGAAGAAGGAGCTTATACCCTTTGCAACAGCATGGATGGAACTGGAGAGCATTATGCTAAGTGAAGTAAGCCAGGCAGTGAGAGACAAATACCATATGATCTCACCTTTAACTGGAACCTAATTAACAAAATGAACAAGCAAGCAAAATATAACCAAAGACACTGAAATTCAGAACAGGCTGACAGTGACCAGAGGGGAGAGGGGAGGAGATTATAGGGGAAAAGGGTGAAGGATTTGCAGGAACAATTGTAAAGAACACATGGACAATAACAAGGGGTGGGGGCTGTAAGGAGGGGAGGGAGGTGGGGAGGGCTGGGGAAAAAGGCAGAAACCTGTACTTGAATAACAATAAAAAGTTACAGAAAAGAGCTTATTCCTTTTCATTGCTGTGTAGTATTCCATAGTGTGGCTAACTACACTTTAACCATTGACCAATTTATGTATATTCTGGTTGTTTTCCAGTTTTTGCCTATTCTGAATAAAGTTGTTATAAACATTTGTGTATGGGTTTTAGTGTAAACATAATTTTCATTTGTCTGGGATAAATGTCCAGGAGGAAAATTCCTGAGGCATATGGTAATTGACACTCAGTTTTTTAAGAAACTGCTTACTTACTTCCAGTGTAGCTGCATAATCAGCCAATTAGTTTTGAAAGGCATGCATGTATTCACATGAAAGATTTATCTTTTTGGCATTAGGATTAGATTAAACTCCTAAGAGTTCCTTCCTTTCCTCCTTCTGTCTGCCATCCCCTCTCCTTTCCTCCCTTCCAATTTCCTCTCCTTCTCTTCCATTTCCTCCCCTATAGGTTTTTTCTCTCCTTCTTTCCTACCTTCCTTCCTTCCTTCCTTCCTTCCTTCCTTCCTTCCTTCCTTCCTTTCTTCCTTCCTTCCTTCCTTCGTTTTCTCCTTCGTTTGTTCATTCCTTCCTTCCTTCTTTCCTTCCTTCCTTATTCTCTTCTTCCGTTTCCTCCCTCCCTTCCTTTTCTCTCTCCCTTTCTTTCTTCTTATCTGTGTATGGAATTTCAATAGAAGGAATGACTATGTGAACTTAATCTGAGAGCAAGTAACATAAGTAATATTACAGCTTTGTAGATACTTTAAAAGCATTGAAACTGAGTTTTATAGGCTCAAATATTTAATGTCATTGTCTTATATTAAAAATATGCAATTGGCCCTGGCTGGTGTAGCTCAGTGGATTGAGCACAGGCTGGGAACCAAAGGGTCCCGGTTCGATTCCCAGTCAGGGCATATGCCTGGGTTGCAGGCCAGGTCCCCAGTGAGGGCCATGTGAGAGGCAACCATACATTGCTGTTTCTCTCCTTCTCTTTCTCCCTCCCTTCCCCTCTCTCTAAAAATAAATAAATAAAATCTTTAAAAAAATATGCAATTGATATTAGGAACAAAGAAAATGCAGAATAATCTTTTTTGTTTCCTTTTTGTACTGATAATGATAATCTATCAAAATCTAGCCAAAAATAAATACCACAGGTATAAAAAAATCACACAGTAGAAATTTGTTATATTGTCACATGCACAAATAGCAGTTTTCTAAGAGAAAAAATTTGTACTTTGTAGGTTATTATGTAATTCAGAATAAAGTGTATTGGGGAACATATAATCCAACCAAGAGACTTACATTCTGAGCTAATGTATAAGTATAGATAAAGGCCTGAACAAAACTACATATATCAAATTACGATTTCAAAAAAGCTTATTAGTTTTATACTTTAAAGATATTTTCACATACTGTAAAATGGTGTTTTTATATCAATTTACTAAAAATGATTAAGTTGGTTTGGTTTGTAATTGAGAAATTATAACAACCATTTTTCAATATTTAAAAACCCATTGCTGAAAGTTATAGGTAAGGTGATATTGACAGGGAGAGTAACAATAATCTCAGGTAACTGACTATAAAAGCAAATATAAAAGCAATGGGTTAGTCTTGAAAAATAGATAAAATCATTTATCACTTCAAATTTTTATACTTATGGAATCAACAGTTGAAAGAAAATACCTGATTCCAGAAAAAAATATGTAATTATTCTATTAATAAAACTATACTGTCTTGCTTTTTTAACATGAAGTATAAAGGAATATAAAATTACTTATTATGATAAAGTTAGTTGTTTAAAATGATTCTATCCACCATATTTGAAAAATCTTGTTATAAGATTTTATAACAAACTTATGTTCATTAATAAATGGATTGCCAAGCCACCACAATAGAAGATGATGTAAGAAAACAAATGTTGCCCAACTGACCTGATCAATTCCTGAGAAGATTGAAAGAATATTGATGGGGGTCAGACAGTGGAGCGTCCTAAATTTAAACTCCAGTCTTTTATTCTATAAACTCTGACAGCTTGGGAAATAAACTTCAGTTTGCACAGACATTATTTCCCTAACAGCTTCAGAAAATGAAATAAAACACAGAAAAAATAAAATGAAATGAAATATGATAAACTAATCACCTTCATAGTATTTTTCAATGGAATGGATAATGACCAAGAGAAATATACGTGGATAATTCTACTATCGATAATGCCAGTAAAGATCAGTTAACTGGTAAGAAATTATATTTGGTATGCTGTGCTCAACTTCTTAAACCTTTAAGAATACTTCAAATGGATACGTTTATACTAAAGATAAAGAATAAAAAGACTTGTTAAAGAAATGGTCTAGACTACTTCTAGTTATAAAATAACAAACATTTATTATAAACACCAATAAAAGCCTATGGTCAAAAATCGATCTTAAATGTAGAAAGGCGAGAATGTCACAGAGCTTGGAATTGTCTCCATCCGTTTCTGAGATCCTTCTATCATCAGACACCTTTCAAGAGTATCCTATGAATCGATATTTAATTTAGGGCATCAGGGTTGGTCTGAGAGGAATAAAAATGAACAAGAATAAAATACAGAAAACTTTAACTAAAAGAAATATTCCAGTAAAATAGAGCTCACTAATACTATAGTTATATTGATTTCTCATCATTTTTGTGAACATAATTGCACAAAATTTATTAATATTTGTAGAGCTCAATATAGAAGACATAAAACACTGTGTATATGTAGAATACGAGTGTATACATATGCACACATATATGCATAGATATCCTGGACTTGTATGAAGATAACTTACCAGCAGAAAATACAAGGTTAATTTTCCATTGCCTTTCTTTATGTTGCTATTCAGAGCTTTACAGAATTAAATGTATGTTACTTCATAGAAGTAGAATAAAAATTGAAAACACAGACAAAAATATAAAGGATATTTAAAGAAATAAAGAAAATATTGGAATAGATCAAAATGCTCAGTAACAAGTGCTTTAAAAAGTTAATATACATCTTAGTGTATTTTTATTATTTAAGGAGAGAAAAAGGAATAAGAAGACCTTGAATTCAGAGAGAAGACAGATTTTCTCTAGGTAAAAGGAAATGGTGAAATATTTTTCAATAATTGCTTTATTTATATATCGGCATAGTGTAATGAGTATTTCTAAAGTGTGGAAAGAAAATGTAGGAATTAGTTTTGGAAGGAAATACAAATAAATGGTCACATATACAGAAAAAACAATATAAAAATGTCCCTGATTAAACTTATATAGTTGCATAGTAGAAATGTTCTGGGTAGGAGGACGTAAACTCTGTTCCTCCTAACTCGCCGCCATCTTCCAGGGAACATCCAGTAGAAATGTTCTGAATTTACTTTTCAAATAGCAAGTAAGGATAACACTACAAATTTAGGTTTACATTATAATTATTTTAGACAGGGTATCTTTATACCACCTGTCAACTTAAATTGCAGCAGATGGCAAAATAATTGGTGCAGCTATGGTTTAAAAGATGATTTTACTTTACCTTGAATACCTGGTATGTCTGCCTGAGAGAAATACTTTGCTAATCACAAAATTCAGAAAATACTTCCTGTTTGGCAAAAATCAAGATGTATTGACTGTGAAACTGGCAATTTTTTCATTGAAAAAGAAGCATGAATAAACTAAGCTGGTGACTTTTCTTTTCTGTAAATGAATCATTTTCAAGACATGAAAATGGCTACAGATAAGAGATCCAATATTATATTTAGGCTATGTTCATGAGGTTGCTTTATTCCACACACAGCTCTTTTCCAAGACTGAAATTAGTTGCTTAGAATTTGAGTTAAATAATCCCACACTTGAAATGACTTTAGGAAATTGGGTGTTAGGGAGACCAGCTAGCACCATTCAATTAACTGGTCCTTGAACAGAGAAAGTGCTTTCCTTTGAATGGGAGGAAAAAAGAGTTTGATCACATTTAAGCTAATCTATCATTTATCATACCCAGTGGGTGAGATAGTTAATGACTCTATTGATTATTTTTGGTGCTTAGTTTTATATACAACATTTAACCAATGTGAAGCTGAATATGGGATTTGTTTGCCATTTGTTATTGATGCTCTTAAATTATCTTTATTTATCCCCATAGACATTGATTTCAAAAGGGAATTTCAAAAGGGCTTTAGGTAGTGTCACTTTCTTAACCCGTATTTAATTTGCAGATTTTCTTTGTTATATACCTTAGGTATTTTTCCATTCTTGGATTCATCTTCAGAGCTCTGCTAACTTCTAGTAGGAAGAGAAAAAAAGCAGTGCAACACTTCCAGCAATGTCAGTCACAGATGTTTCAGAAATAGCCTTCTTTCTTTGTTTCTGTTTTTTGCTTCTCATCTGCCTCTATTATATGCCTCCTGTCTATTTATGTAGGACATCATAATTTTTCTTTTATTCTTACCTCTTCTTTGAGAGTCATACAGGCCATTTCTAGAAAGCTATCTGTCTTTACAAAAAGGCAAAGAAATACATGGACACACAACAGACTTGCAGACGCTGCAAATGTGATCAAACAACATCACAAAGGTGAAGGGAATGCAGAGTTATGATAAATGGTTGTTTAAAAATTAAAAGTGAAACAAGACCAGCAATTAGATAAGTCTGGAAGCAGGGAACAGTCTAAAACAGCATGGCACGGGGAATAACAAAACAAAACAAAACAGATTAAGTTAGGCATATAAGAGAAGTAGATAAAGCTGGTTTCTGAGTTAAACTCAATGACCCACTTAAGCCAATACGAATAATTTCTATTTGTGAGTATTTATGTATATAGCTAATGGATTAGTAAATATAAAGTAAGTTAGTTATTCCCTGAAGCTATATGAAATCACCATTGAATAAAATATGTCAAGAACTCAAACAATAACAGAAAATTCAGTTCTCAATACTGAATCCCATTCTCAAGGAGCATTTACTGAAATGCTGAATTCTTGAAATATGTTGTCTAATAGTAATGGTTGATTACAGTTGATGGCTAATGTTGGTACCATTAGAATTGAAGTCAGACATGGCATAAACATGACTTTAGAAAGAATTTGTCTAGAACAGCAAAATCAGAGATGTGTTTATACAATGGTATGGTGGAAGTCTCATAACTGGCTCCAAGAAAGCCAATGCTTCACATCCATTTCCAACTCCATAAACATGTCAGTACCTCAAAATCCTTTGTGGTGGGATTATTTACACCATGAGAATCAGAAAACACTCTAAGTCATGGCCTTCCCCTCAGAGAGCCAGTAGTTAACCATTTGCCAGCACAGGATGCCTTTGAATAATTATATCACATGTTTATTACAAGCTCTAGCCTTAAAGTACTCAATGGGAATCCAAGCAAATTTCCTTTATTCTCTAATATCCCACATGAGAGAAGCTCAAAGTACATCTTATTTTTTAAAAAGAGTTTATTTATTTATTGTTTAGAGAGAGGGGAAGGGAAGGAGAAAGAGAGGGAGAGAAACATCAGTGTGTGGTTGCCTTTTGCACACTCCCTACTGGGGACCTGGCCCAAAACACAGGCATGTGTCCTGACTGGGAATCAAACCAGTGACCCTTTGGTTTGTAGGCCGGCACACAATCCACTGAGCCACACCGGCCAGGGCTGAAAGCACATTTTATTTATTTAATAAAATAACAAAAATAAAGTATTTATTTTACTTTAATTTATTCTTTCTCTGGTTTTTGTCTTTACTTTATATATATCTGAGTTTATTTATATCTTTACTTTACATGTATCTGTGTTCCTGACCTGTTATTTTCCATCTCTCTGAAAGACTTCATTTAACATTCTTGGAAGGCAGGTCTACTAGAAACCAATTCTATCAATTTTTGTTTATCGTGTAAGAAAGTCTCTCTCCTTCACTTTGGAAGGTTAATTTTAGAGTAGAAAATTCTATTGCTTTCTTTTCTTTTTCTCTTGACACCCTAAATATCACTCCATTGTCTTCTTGCCCACATGGTTCAGAGGTGAAATCAGATGAAATTCCAACTTTTTCCTCCTCTGTAGGTACATATTTTCTTCCTTCTTTCTTTCTTTCTTTTTTTTTTTTAAGATTTTACTTATTTATTGTTAGAGAGACAGGAAGGGAAAGACAAAGAGAGGAAGAGAAACATTGATGTGCAAGAAATACATCGACCAGTTTTCCTGGCCTGAAACCCAGGTATGTGCCCTGACTGGGAATCAAACCAGGGACCTTTCTATTTGCAGGCCAGTGCTCATCCCACTAAGCCATACCGGCCAGAGATCTTCCTTCTTTCAAAACTTTTTTTTTAATCTTTGATTTTCTGTAGTTTGAATATAATAGGCTTGGTATAGTATGTATTTTTTCCCTACTTGTTATTTTCTGAGCTTCCTGAGTCTGTGGTTTTATGTCTGACATTAATAATTCTGAAGAAATTCTCAGCAATAATTGCTCCAAATGTTACTTCTATTTTTTTTTTTTGTCTCCTCCTTCCGGTACTTCCATTATGTCTATATTACAACTTTTGAAGTTTTCCCACAATTCTTTGGGCATTCTGTTATGCATTTTTAAGTCATTTTTCTGTTTGTGTTCCAGTTTTGGAAGTTTATGTTAACATATGCTGAAGCCTAGAGATTCTTTCTTCAACAATATTCAGTTCATCAGTCTATTGAAAGGCATTCTTCACTGCTGTTGCAATGTTTTTGATCTCTACCATTTCCTTTTAATTTTTTTTCTCTCAGTTTCCATCTCTTTGCTTACCTTATCCATCTGTTTTTACATGTTTCTTCTTTATCTGTTAGAGACCTTAGCATATTAATTATAGTTGTTTTTAATTCCCAACCCGATAATTCTGGTATCCCTGCCATATCCAATTCTAGTTTTGATGCTTATTAAGTCTCTTCAAACTGTATTTTGCCTTTTAGTATACCTTGTAATTTTTTGTTACAACCAGATTGATGTACTCAGTGAAAGGAACTCTGGTAAATAAGGTGGAGGTAATATGGTGATAAGGTGTTGGGGGAGAGCAAGCATTGTGCAGTCCAGTGATTAAGTCCCAGTCTTCTTGTGAACCTGTGCCCCGACTGTGAACTTCCCTAGTGCTTCTCAGCTTTTTCTCTTTCCCTCCCTTTGCTGGGGCAGAATGTCCAGAGGGAGCTAGAGTTGGGTATTTTCTTCCCTGAGTTAGTTTAGGCTCTGATAAAACACCAAGAAAACAGTCTTAGGTTAGATAGTTTTCTCTGCGGACAGGTCTTGTTAAGATAACAGAATACTCTGGCCTGTTTCAAAATGGTCACCTTTCCCCTTCCCCGGAGGAAGCTCAAGGGTGTATTTCTCTGATATTTACTGTAGGAACCTGGTTGAGCTTCTGGAGGTTAATCTTATACTGTGAGGACTCCCTTATGACTGGGTCCCCCTGGAGTCTATAACTCAGATTTGTCCACACTGAGCCTCCAGCAACTTGTCAATTACAGTTCGGATTCCCCTGCCCTGTTACTGGTTCTTGAGGAGGAACCACTGGGTTCTGCTCATGGATTTCTGACCCAGGAAGTTGTAATTCTCTGTGTCTGCCTGTCTCTTCAATTCGGGGGGCAGCAGTTTGCCCTGTGACCTCCCTTCTCTCACAGATCTAAGAAGAATGTTGCTTTAAAAAAAATTGTTCAGGTTTTTACTTATTAGCAGGAAGTGTTGACCTCTAAGATTTTCACATGCTGAACCAGAAACTTCACCTCTAGGCTTTTTTCTTTCAATGTGATAAACACTGATACTGAGTGTGAAGTAACACTTCACCTACATGTATATTTTGAATTTTGCAGGCAGGCTTATATATTGTATTGTTTTCAGATACATGTAATAAATTTCAATATTAGTGTTTCAATGACAATATTATGGCACCTGGGAAACACATATAGGAGTGTTCTGTTATTAATATTTAATAAATGAAGCTTTTAAGTTATAAAAGTAAATATATTTAGTCATAAGGACATTTTTAGAGCATTTAAACAATTCAAACATAGGCTCTTGATGCTTTGACATTAAAAAGTTTGTAAGAAAAAAATTCAAAGTAAAATGCAAATTCTAAACATTTACATCATATCTAAAAATAACTGCTATAGATTCAGATATAAATTTGCCTAGTTGGTCTCTCAATCTTACTATGCCCCAAAGAGGAAATCTTGATTTCCATGCTCCACCACTAATGCAGGTATTCATGTCAAATCTTACTAAAGAATACCATCTTCTCCTGTAACAGGGTTCAGCCAAGAGGGAACCCCAAATAGGGATTTGTAATGGGGTCTAGAACTTGGTGTCCAGGAAATATTAGGAAAAATATGTATATATAGGAAGTCCTCACCCCCACAAGTCTGAGCAGGGGGATGGGATACCTGGAGCAGGGCCATTGAGAGTTGTTTTGAATAGCAACAGTTTTGCAGATAACCTCTAAAATGGTCATTTAACATATCCAGAACCTTTAACTGGTTTCATAGATATGGTAAACAGCTGTGGCCATGCTTTGAGCCAGGGGGATGGGACTGACTTCAACCCAGGATGTAACTGGGAGGCAACTCCCACTGGTTACAGCGCCTGCCTGCGTAAGAGCTTGTTGGTGATTGGCTCCACACCACAGGACCATACCTGCCTGGACTTACCCTGGAAGCCCAGTAAAGCTGGAAAAACACGAGAATGCTGGCAGCCGTGGCCAATTGTGGGAGGAGTCGGAAATGGTATGCCAGAGGAAGATTGGCGCTGGGATTTAAACCCAGGCGCGGCAGCCATATGCCATCTTTTTGGGGCCATGCAGCTTGGGCAGAGAAGAACTGGGGGTCTTTTTGAGACTGTGGACTTCCATTTCTTTTTCTGAGATATGCTACCCCAGACTGGGCAGAGGGGGAAGGAAGGACTGTGCATTTGCTGGTATTCTAAAGGACTTTGGGATCTCAATGAAGACATTAAGTCATTACTCTTAAGATTGTATAACTCTTTAAATTAATAATCCCTTTCCTTTTCACCAATCTCTGGCATTGAGAGACGTATTTCCCTGGTGGCGGGCAAGGCTAACTCAGTACAGGGTGGGGGACCCGCGGAGCACAAGGGTGGGTCCATTCGGTAATAGTATACCATTCACAACCCCCCGCCCCAGTCTGTTCTGTAACACTACCTCATTTTATGAGCCCAAAACTTGAAGTCATTCTTGATTCCTCACCTCACTCCCTGATTCCTACATTTCATACGTCCTTTCAATCAGCACGTGTTGTTTGTGAATCTACTGCTTTGCATGACTACAGCCACCAGCTTCCTCCAAGCACCTTCCCTGCCTCTGTCACCTGTACCACTGTGAATGCCTCCTAACAAGTCTCCCTGCTTCCATACTGACACCTCCAAATCTGTTCTCTGGACAGCAATCAGAGTGATTGGCTAAAAATAAAAATTAGAATTATTTCTCTATTTAAAACTGTTAATGACGTTTCTTTAAAATAAAATGAGAATCCCTTAACATGGCCTGCAACATCCTCGGTATCTTTGAAACCACAATTTGTACCAGTCTTCCTTTTGTTCACATGGGCCTTTCTTCTCAAACAGCAGGCCAAGCTCCCTCTTGCCTCTGCATGGAGAATCTTCTATGTCTGGAACTCTGTCCTGTCTTTGATGAACTGCCTCCGGATCAACTTAGGTCTCAGCTCTAATGCTGCTGCACTACGAAGTCCTTCCCTATTTAACAATGATGGGCTTAATCCACACTTCACTTTACTCACATCTTTGTTTTTCTTTTAAAAAGCAATTTTTATTATCTGAAATTGCCTGGTATATCTATTTGAAAAAGTATTGAGTGTGGTCTCACTCCATCGAAATATGGGCTTCGTGAGAACAGGGCTTGTGTTGCTCATCTTTTCTTTGTAATCACTAGCATCTAGAACGGTATTTAACACTGTGTTCAATAAATGTGTTTAGTGAGATACAACTGTATTACTTGTGAAGCGAATAAACAAATAGCACAGACAAGTAAATTGTAAAAGGAAATAGTATAGATGTTTATGCAAGGTGTATTTTCACACAATAAAGCTTTCGCTTTCCAGAGAACATAGATGTGAATTAATGGAAAGAACTCCAAAGAGAAGGTTCAGGGAAAAATTTTAATGGGATTAACACTGTAAGATTTGTAATTCCCAGGACTGATGGTTTTTAAGAAAATACATCTCACTTTAGGGACAAACTTAAAACTTATTTGAGAGTGACAGGGAAAATAAAATAAGAACTGGATTTATAGATTTTCATTTTCTTCAATATGATTATCTTCAGTGTTCAACAATTAAGCATGAACAAAAATGATTATGGTATTTGACTATAAATTCTTAAATTTATGAATAAGTTTTTGTTTATTTCTAGATATTGTGTGCTCTTTTCAGTATAGTGTGTTGGTTTAGATAAGTTTGAGTTGGTCTGTTTCCTTAAAATACTAATTCTATCAGTTAATAAGTGTGCTATTTCTGGGAAGTGACTTAACCTCTCTGAGCCTCAGTTATCTCCTATGTACAATAGGGGTAATATTAACACCCAATATAGAAAGCTTGTACAGATTAAATAAGTTTATATAGAACTTAAAATGCAGTAAATGTCATATAGGTGTTAGTTTTTGTTTCGTACACTGGTTACATCTCCTTCTCCTGGGATAGTGAGATTCTTGATATCCCATGACACCTACTGGCGCTTATTTATAAATAATCTCTATGAGATTTAATGAGCCAGGAAGAAACAAACAAATGATAGTTCTGAGGTGACAACAGAGGTGGCTGTGTTCCAAATAACTTCCTCAGGAATCCAGAGGTCAATTTGCTGAGGCAAGCTGATGATGAATATATAAACTGTGATTTCCTCATCTTTTTCTAAGTGGTAATTGTAGGCCTTAAAGACAAAGATCTCTTTTAATGAGTAAAATGACATAAAAATGTCATTTTTTAATATGATAATGTTAAAATATTTCTTTCTGAAAATGTCAAGATCTTACACACACTGAAGAAGCCTCTAGGATGCTGGTCTTACTGATCAGGCAGTGGCTTACAGTGGACCCCATCACCGCTCAGCACCCCGACCCCATGGCCAAGCTGGGGTGTCGGGCCGCAGGGAGCTATGAGGGTGAGCAGCTGCACTCCAGCCTCAGCGTGGACGCTTTCCTGCAGGGTGAGCACAGAGAAAGTAGCTCACACTCAGGAAATACCGAATCATTCCTTAAATTACTGCAGAGAAAGGTGGGGAATCCTTCACTTCTCCCACAACCATCTACAAAGGGAATAGAGGAAAAACCCTGTATACTGTCATGTAATTTGTAGAGATTTCGTTTTTTTAAATTAATTTATTTTATTTTTTATTTTTTAATATATTTGATTAGGTTATTACAGTTGTCCCATTTCCCCCCTTTATTCCCCTCCACCCTGCACAGCCCCTCCCACATTCCACCCCCCACCCCCATTAGTTCATGTTCATGGGCCAAACATATAAGTTATTTGGCTTCTACATTTCCTATACTATTCTTAACCTCCCCCTGTCTATTTTATACCTACCATTTATGCTACTTATTCCCTGTACCTTTTCCTCCATTCTCCCCCCTCCACCTCCCCACTGATAACCCTCCATGTGATCTCCATTTCTGTGATTCTGTTCCTGTTCTAGATATTTGCTTAATTTGGTTTTGGTTTGGAAGAGCAGATAAAGTGCTTCCCAGGCAAGGTAAAGTTAAAGGAGTTCATCATCGCCAAGTACTTATTATATGAAATGTTAAAGGGACTATCTAACAAAAAGAAGATAAAAAATATGAACAGTAAAATGACAACAAACTCACAAATCTCAACAACTGAATCTAAAAAAAAAAAAACAAAACCCAAAACAAAATGATGTAGAGATTTCTCAAGTAAAACATATTCAATTTTTATATTTCTACTTTTCTCTCTATTATCCCCTATTCTCCCTGACTTTTTGTTAATCTGAAAGATCATTCCTGAAGAAACTTTCCTAATCTGGATCTCAGTTTTTTTTTTTTTTTTTTAGATTTTATTTATTTATTTTTAGAGAGAGAGAAAGGGAGGGAGAAAGAGGGGGAGTGAAACATCAATATGTGGTTGCCTCTAGCACTCCCCCATCCTGGGGACATAGTCTGCAACCCAGGCATGTGCCCTGACTGGGAATCGAACCGGTGATGCTTTGGTTTGCAGGTCCACCCTCAATCCACTAAGCTACACCAATCAGGGCATGGATCTCAGTCTTAAAAAAAATTCTCAGCATACTTTTTAATCTAGTGTATTTCTTTTTTGATGTAAATATGTAACTTAGTTTACTTTCATTAACAGCCTAGTGCTTTCTAATTAAAATATAAAAAACATTGAATTTTGATATATTTTAATCATTGTGTTAAGCAATATAGTGAATACAAATGAGTAAAACATAGTCTCAAACATTCAGGAACTCACAATGTCATGATAGTCTTGAAGGGCTAAGAATCTATCCAAGTACTGAACACAATACAAACAAAAATAAAGTCAGAGCTTTGAGTTGCAGTAAGATAAAGAATACACGTAAGGTTTGACTCCATTATAGTAGGAGATAGAACTACTAGTGCAGCTGGGTGTGTAGTGCCATGCACCAGGGACCGTGCCTACCATTTTCTCTGCATTATCTCATGTACTCCTCACAATAACCCTGAAAGGCAGGTCCAGATGTTAACTGCTCGTTTGCTAGTGAAGAAACAGAGGCTTTAGGAGATTAACAGACTATCAAGGTTGCACAGCTGGAAAGTGGCAGATTCAGAACTTGAACCAGAGTCCTGGGTCCTAACCAAATTCCAAATTGTCTTACAAAAATGACCTTGGGTCAGGTCTTTGTCATTTCCAACTTGACTCCAACTCTTTTACCATAATCCTCCATTCATTCTGCTTCTACAAGCAAAGTCTTTCTATTTACTACTATGAGACTTACTAATAGGACTAATATTTTCTATGAGTGGGAAAGCAAACTAAGAAAGTTAAAAAGGAAGGAAGAGAATGTGGAAGTATAGAGTGTGACAATTGAGAAAAGCGCTGATGTGGTACAAGAATATATATTTACTCTACTGTATTTCTACTTTAAAATGAAAAAGAGCACCATAATTTTGAATCGAATTGTTGAGGGAAGGAAAATAACACTAATTTAACTATCTTTGTCAAACAAAAGGAAAGGCATGTTTATGGTATCTGTATCATATAATAGCTATTCATTCATTCATTTGTTCATTCATTTATGTGATGAATGTTAATTGGATTTCTCTTATAGGCAAATTACTAAGAGTCAAATTACAAAAGATAATTGAAATGATTGTTTTTAGCATACTGCAGCTGAAAGTCAGATAGGAAGAATCAGACAAGAAACCTAAAAGGACAAAAAAGAAGGTAAGTGCAAATCATGCAGGAAACAAGACATTTACAAAATCGTGTAACAAGGAATGAATTTGGCGATGGGGCAGGGTTAGGAGATTAGGTTTTTTTCTGAGACAGTGAGATTTAAGCTGAGATCTACAGAAAGGGGAAACAACAGAAGATACAACATGTACAATGGCCCTGAGCTGGAAAAGCCTTGGGTGTTTTCAAGGGTGTACAAGACAAAAACAAAGCAGATGCTTATTTTAGAAAGTAAATAAGGGTCAAGTGGCAGGGGCTGATGATTTAGTTCTACATAGACCTTTGTAAAAGTTTAGATTGCCTTCTAAATGCACTGGAGAGCATTCAGTGGGACACAATCCAATTTATGTTTTAAAATATTAACATCTTTGTTATGTGGAAGGTAGATGTCTGTGCTTTGGGAGAGAGTGGGTGTTGGTAATGATGAGCATTTTGTAATCCCCATCTTACAGAGCTGGATGGAAAGCAAAGTTTAGGTAAAAAGGACAATTCAAGCTCAAGACATCCTCATAGTAGAAACAACTGCATGGCCTCAACGAGTTAATGCTCAATCATTTTGCCCCATCTTTGTCAGGGAGCAGATGGTTGGTTCTCTATCAGTAAAACTCCACCAATAGCTACAGTAATAAAACTAATTTTATTCCATGCTAACTCTGAGTATGAGTTAGAGCAAGCTGGATGCAACCTCTAACTATGTTTTATGCTCCTTAAAAATTGGAGTTAAATATTTAAACAGTTGCTGCACAGAGAAGTTAACTTACCGAGAATGCATAGAAAATAACTGGTAAGCCTTTGATTTCAATTTTTGTTCCCTGAATGCAGAGTTCATATTAACCTAGATTAGAGAAGGATACCACTTTGTGATGTTTAATTTGTTTAATCTAAAGTTTCATAAAAGAAAATGGCAAAAGTAATATTTGACAACTAAAGAAAATTCAGTTCTTCCTCTAGAATTCTGCTTGTCTGCTTCACAGTACTATTTTATTTCTATAGCTCCTTATATGTTCATTTATTTAAATTAATTACATTAAATAATATTTTTATAATCCATAAAAATATATTATATAAATATACTAAGTTTTAATTGATATATCATCATATATTATCCTTAAAAATATTCTCTGTAGTATGCATGGAAATTGCTGATTTGTCCATTTTTTACTCCTTTGGAAGCACTCTCAGTGAGTTAGGGGATATTTAATTATGATTAAATATCTACTTCTCAGAGAGGCTAACTCAATGCCCACTCTAAATAGTATCCCCCAGGCATTTATTTCCCTCTGAAATTATCTTGACTTTAACAATTTTTTTCTGTTTTTCTCATTAAAATTTAAGGCCAATGAGATGGAGGACTTTACCTGTCTTGCTCCCTAGCACCTCAAACTTGTCTATGAACACATAGTGCATTCAGAGTGAACATTTGCTGAATGACTACTGCTTTAAAACATGCAATACTGATCTAAAACGGCAGACTTGGACTAGCATGACATTCTTTAGAATCATGTTTAATGCTTATTTTACCACTCTCTGCCGTCATCTCAGATCACAGTCTCTTGAGATCATGTGAGGGTATGAATATGTGAAATGGCATTTTGCATTTCAAAAGCAATTTTCAGATAGATAATTTTTTATTTCAAATTGATCACAGTTACACATCCTGGCAACAGAAGTTTGTTGTTTTTTTCTTCTTTGTTTTTCCGGATTTCATTTCACATGAGGGAGATGAGGTCAGTCAACACAGTCACTTGAGACTGATCAAAGCATAAAGTATTGCATAAAACAACTCACATTTAACCTCTGTCAATGAATAAGTAAAGGGAAATTCATGAGTTCTTAAGATATTGTCCTTTGATGGAGATATCAGCCTCTTTCTGTTTTCAGCCTTAAGCCACATTTTCCATAGGCGGTTTTATTTTCTAAAACAACTGGTATTCCCATTGAATTTTATGAACAAAAAAAAGGTAATTTTAAAATAACATACTCTTCTTAATCCTGTAACTAGGCTGAGTAGCATTCGGAAAATAAATTCCATTTTAGTTTTTCAAAACGAAGCTTTTATAAGTAAATTCCTTGAACATTTATTTATGTTGGAGCTGAACATTGCATTGCCTGTAACAATTGATATTTGCAATCAGCATCTTTAGCACAAAAGAACATTGGAGGAATAAAATAGCAATCACCTCCCATTTTTTATTTTTTCTCATTTTATGTGGTTGACTTCTGTGACAGCTGCTCCAAACGATGAAAATCGACTTAAGTCCAGCTCTGCCTGGGTGTACACATGAGCGCCTCTCAAAGGACACATTGACTCCCACCACCAACGATGCATGCGGTTCACAAACAAAGATGGGAGACTTCATCTTCAATACCGCGTAGCACAGTGTGCACAAGGCAGATTAAAAAAAAATTTTTTTTTCCATTTGCTTTGTTGTGTGCATAATCACATGTTACAAAGAGAAGAAAACAGGACACCATTTGTAGAAGGAGGGGTAAGCAGCTTGTATAAAAGTTAATGCAGGTATTTGGGAGGTGAAGTAATTATTCCTGCATTGAATTGCATTTTACTGAGCTAAAACAACAAAAAAGTACATATCAAAACCCTAAAAGTCAAGTATATTAATATCTACAAAGGCAAACGTTTTTTCCAAATATAAGGGTTTTTCTTTTTGTGTAAAAGTACTTAGTGAATCAAATAGTTTCTTCAAATCTTGTAAGAATACACTTATCTGGGACTGATATTTTGTCTTTCCCAATTAATAGCAATGGTAGGGAAGGCCATTCTCTTCTCTAGTACAGCTGGGTGTGAAATGCCGTGTACCAGGGACCGTGCCTAGCATTTTCTCTGCATTATCTCCTGTACTCCTCACAATAACCCTGAAAAGCAGGTCCAGATGTTAACTGCTCGTTTGTGAGTGAAGAAACAGAGGCTTTAGGAGATTAACAGACTATCAAGGTTGCACAGCTGGAAAGTGGCAGAGTCAGAACTTGAACCAGAGTCCTGGGTCCTAACCAGATTCCAAATTGCCTTGCAAAAATGGCCTTGAGTCCAGTCTTCGTCATTTCCAACCTGACTCCAACTCTTTTACCACGATCCTCCATTCACTCTTCTTCTACAATTAACAAGCGCACAGCTAATAATTCACTTCCCATCTTACAATTCTGACTGTTTCCAAAGTTAATTTTCAGTTTCTCAGCAAGGCCTGAAAGGATCTGGATCTTCTGGCTATAGCAACATTTGTAGATGGTCACTTATAAGCTATCCCTGCTTACTAGTTTTCCGTAAATCACAGACACCTTTGCCTGTACTGATCATATTCCACTTACCATGACTTTTATCTGGTGTGCCTGACAGAATTTCTTTCATCCTGCCTAGCTCTGCTTTCCTGCTTTTCCTAACCCCAACAGGGACTTGATATCTTCATAGCCAATCCAAAGTAGGCTATACCTACAGCTATTTGTAAATATTGTAAATATCCATTGGCTTTAAATTCTTCAACCACAGAAACCTCTTATTTTGTTACTCCTTTTATTTTTCATATTGTTTCTGAATAACTGACCAATAAATGTTTATTGACTGTAGAAACAGAACTAGCATTCTAATTAAATATATTAATATAAAGAAAAATTATTTTTGTACACTTTCACTTCAGTGAGTGCCATTTAGCATTCTTCATCTGGCAGTAATTCAATTTGTTTATGGGGTAAATAATTCATTTATCAAATCAGAAAACCTGTTCTAATTGCCCCTTTAGCAATATTTAAGATGGAATAGTCTAGACAAAAGATATGATTGAAAAACTAGGGGAGCATATGAATAGAGAAGATATAATACAAAATTATAAGTTAAAAATGACTAATTTATTACTATAGTTAAGTAGGAAAGTATAGACAAACGCATAATTACATGTGACTTTCTTAAATATACAAGGAAACTAAACAATTGAGTTTGCTGAACAGTATACGGACTTGGATATATATAGATTCCTTTACTCTTGCTAAGCTTCTTACAATTATGAAGTCCTAACAGTACCGCAATAATCTATGTAAGAACAGAAAGCATTATCTCATTATGGATTCATTCAAAGAGCATGCTTTAGACTTTGGTCTACACTGTTCATTCTCATGGGGAAATGCACCAAACTGCCTGCAGAATCCAAAATATTCATTTTCATTATCACCTTTTAAAACTGTGTGTATGTTTTTTTTTTTTTTACCTCTCTCTCTTTGTTTGTTTTGTTGCTGCTTTTAAGTTAGAAATAGTTCTTTGAGAAAATATTGTTAGCTTTTTCCCTGTATTTTCTCTGCAATGACTTGGTGAACACATATAATTTTTCATGGTCTACCATCATTGACAGGCTGGCCCCAAGGCACAGGGTTCTGTGTAGCACATCATGGTTTATTGATGAGCGGTGGGAACTGAAGCAGAATAGTGAAGCTGGCACACCAGTTACAGATCCTTGTTTTGAAACCAATTGGGCATTCAGTAATGAGACCACGTGGTCTTGTTTGCAGGGCGCAGCTCAGGCCAGGGATCTGTCTAAGGTTGAACTGGAAGGAAAAAATCAAACCACTGTGTAGTTCAAGTAGCTTGTGCCATCAGTAGTAAAAACCCAGCATTATTTCTTTACCACACTTTGAGGTATTAAAAAAATGTTTAGGGTGGAACTAGAGTAAACTAGTTTCTTGACCAAGAATTATTATAAGTTTATAATAAAATAAATATAAATCTATTTTGTCAGAATAATTTGTTTAATAAAACCAGTTCTACTTGAAAATGTAACATATGCATATCATAAAGTTGTTTAAAAATTAAACGCTATATATGTAAATCATCTGGGTAACCACATGTATAATGACTATTGCTTGCAACTCCTTTAAGAAATATTCAATGTTCATTTACTTTTTATATCCAATAAGTAGAGATAAGCCCATTTTCTAAATTTCACTTATTTTACCCTTTAACAATACATTATGGATACTAATCTACCTCAGCCCACATAAATTTACTTCATTTATTTTCACAATTGTGTATTATATGGCTACACAGCTTATTTAACTGATCCTTATCTCTAGTTATTAGACAATGCTAGAAAGAACATGTTGCATCTAAGTAGTTTTGCAAATATGTGGAATATATTTGTAGCTTAATTCCCCAAAAGTAAAAGCTAAGTAAAATATATGCCTTTTACATGTCTACCATGATTTATGAAACTGTGTTATCCCAATAATCTAGATAATACCACTAAAATTTTAGTCACATTGTAGTTGAAAAATGGTATCATTGGTTTTGTAATTTTGTCAATTCTGAGTAAAATTGAGCATATTTCCATGTTTCCCTATAATATGCCTGTTCATGTAGTTTGCAAAATGGTCCCTGAATTTTTAGTTATTCACTGATAAATTAATGATGGGAATATATCATATTGTTATAATACATATAATAAATAGTGTGTAACGTGTATATTACTCTTTTCTGTAATATACACTACAATATTTTTCAAATTTTTTGCATTCTCTTAATGCTCTTTTATGTAGATATTGTTTATTTCTTATAACACACCTTAGTAATTTCCTTTATTACCTTTGAGTTTTCTGTTTTTCTCAGAAGTACAATTCCTATTCCCAGTTATCATCCTATTATATTTCTTCTAGATCTTTGATTGTGTTCACTGATGTTGTTTAAGTTCTGGTCCACCTGAAATGTGTTTTGTGATAAGGGATAAATTAGGGTCAGCTTTTTATTTTTTTAAGAAATTAAAAACCTTGTGCCAGCACTATTTGATGTAAAATTTATGTTTCCCCATATTTCAAATGTCAGCTCTCTGTTGCATGATTCTGTTCATTCACAAATCAACTCCATGCTCTACTTTCACTGTGCTTAATATGTGGTTTTGCTGCCAGTATTTACTTGCAAATACTAATTTCTTCTGGTATTCTATCACGTAAGGCTGTTATTTTTGGTTGTGAAGATTTTATAGAAAGTAGTCTCCACATTAAAAGTTTTTATCCATCCATGTATTCAAAAATAGTTATTAAATATAGGATATGTCCCATTCACTTATTTGAAATGAAGATAAAATATCATTGCATGTCTAAATGGGAGTTGAAAATAAGGAATATTTTTGGAAAAATTATATCCCCCACATCACTCACTAAAATTGGTGTTATTGTAAGAGACAAAGTAGAGTATTGGCATATTTGTTTTAGTATCAGAGGTTACAGTTTTATTCTCCAACGTCTAACACAGCATAGCTACACAACCCTGATAAGTCATTTGTTCTGCATGAACACTAAGTTACTGCTGAATAGAAAAAGTTCACAGTTTACCTCATGGGGTGGTTGCCAGGACCATATGTAATAATGTAGATTTAATTTCTAAAAGTTAAATTGCTACTGGAATTCTTTCAAGTGTTCTTAGAATCATTCTAAATTGTGTGGTCTATCCTGCGACATTTAAAGCATCAATAAGGGTCTTATATGAGAAACGTCTATTAGCCGTTACTGTCCAAGTTTAATTGCATTCTGGAAGTATTTAGGCGTCAAAGACCACTTTTAATTTAGCCAGTTACTTGAATAGTATAGGTATCTACCAGATATGCTGGTCTAACTACAACTGTTTGAATTCAGATCTAACATTTGAAGGGAGGTTCCATTTAGTGACTGCAGCTGAAAGGGTAAAGTTGGGTAAGTGACCGGGTCTACTAAAGTTATAATATTTACTATTGCACTGACTGCTAACTGGGAAATTGACATTCCTTATATTCATTCCATGTGAAGCCCTCCAGTGGACTTGAGAAAATTCCTCCTAACCTGACAGTTTGTATTATCCACACTTTCTGTTTACTATAACGATGCTCATGTTCCTTAGTCCAGGCATGGGCATTATATCCAGGTCTGGTCATCAGTTTTGCCCTTCCTGGCCATGGTGAGTAATTCACAGATGGTATGTCACCAATCAAAGCCCATAAATCATGATGAAGCTTTCACTGACTTCTCTGGTAAAAAAACTGTCTTGTTGCACTGGAATTGGAATGGTTATAAGGCAGGGGTGTTGAACTCATTTTCACTGGGGGCCACATCAGCCTCAAGGTTGCCTTCAAAGGGCTGAATGTAATTTTAGGACTGTGTAAATGTAACTATTGTCTAACAGTTAAGCCACAGCTTGATGTTGCCGTTGGGTAGAGACAAGATGCCCGGCCAGATAAGACAAGGTGGAGGGCCAGGTTCAGCCTTGTGTTTGCTAGGCCTTGCAAAGGCTTTGTTAGGCTTTGTTAGGCTTTGCTAGGCCAGCGGGCCTTGTGTTTGCCACCCACGGATCTTGACGTGCCCCTGCGTGCTATAAGGGGCTAGATCAGTAGAGTACTGGCAGTTCTACAGTGTCTGAGGAAAAATACAGCACACAGAAGGATGTTAAGAGATCAGGAATAAACTATTCCTGAATCATTATTATTTTTCTTTTAGTCCAGAACCTAGTCCTTTGTGATGATTTTTTTTTTTTTTAGATTAGGGCAGTTTAGGCCATTTTCAGTCACACAATTCTGTGAAGAATTTAAGGTTACTTAGCAATATTGTACATTAAACCATGATAATCAGTTACGCAATACGAGTATCTTGTATATTATTAGTCTCTGTATATTTTTTGTGAATTAAAAAAGTATATATAAGTTGCAGCATAAATATCAGACATTATATTTTTTAATAAAGTCTCTTAATCAACATACAATTTATCAATGCAAATTTTACTTATTATGTGAGGCTTTAAAAATCCTCTGTTAAATAAAAAATTTCCACTTTTTCAAAGATTTTCATTGAAAACCCATGACTATTAGCTCATAACTTTCTAATTAGCATATACTAGTGTCATCGTGTAAAACAAACAGTTCAGAAGTTGTCTGTTACTTAAGGGCCTATTAAAGGTTCTGTAAACATTTCAGAAACTTAGGAGTAGCTTGTAAAAGGAATTGCTGATTGATCTATTGTGTTATGCAAATAATTTCCCACATGAACTATTATTTTCAGAAACCTCATGTGATCAAACTATCATCACAGTTTGGACCCACAAGATGATCAGTGAGAAATACTAAAGGAAAGGTCACATAGAACAAACTTCAAACAGAAGAAAAAGGGAGAAACCTTGATAATCCCAAGATTTCTATGCAGCTTCATGGTTTTAAGTAATAGCTGTACATTGAGCACAGGTCTCTCTTTCTCTCTCTCTCTCACACACACATGCACACGCATGCACACCTACTTGGTAATATCTAATGCTACTCTAAGCTATTTTTACTGTACATATCAAATAATTTAAACGAAAATATTTATAAATTCATTTGGCTCATGAGATTTCTCCAAGTTCAATGATTATGGATTTTTACAATAGATCTGCTTTACTTTTAACCTAATTTGAATGATAAAAAGTGAAAGTAATTTTTGATAATCAAAATAAGACAGTGGCATGAAACTATGATAAGGGAAAGCCAGCTGAGGAGCCTGGTACAAAACAATACCATGTATAATTGTTCCTTAATTATGTAAATTTAACAAATGGCAGAAGGATGATTGTACTTCTTGACCAAGGCTGCCTGCCAAGTGCACAAACTGGCATGAATGTGGAAAGAAGCCCACTCTAGGATCCTAACTGGTGAATCTCCTTTCACGTTGCAAATATTTGTATAGAAGAAAGGAATCTGTCAATTTGCTAAAACAATTTAAATGTATGTTTTTGTTGTGAGGAATACATTCAATAGCATGATTAACAAAGTTTTCTTAAATACATGGTTAAAAATTTTAATCAAAGGTTTAAAAACACCAGAAAAATACAAATAATAATTAGTATATACATTTGTATGGAGAAAAAAAATTTGCTGGATAGCTCTGGGTGAAAATAATGTCTACGTATAAAGGGTTTTGTAAGAAAAAAGTAATTGAAAAGGTAAATATGAGCTGTCTTTTAATATATCAGTTAAAGAAATAAGCCACATAAGAAATTATTGCCACCTTCCATTTTTATACCATGAGTTTGTTATACATGTTTAAATTTTTAAACAAATAAGTACTTTAAAATTCAGGTATTTGGGTATTTATATGGGGACTCCATAAGCCAGGGTTTGCCTCCAGGAACGTTGCTCTCTGCTTGGCCGCCGGTACAACGGACTGAAGTCCTGCATTGCTCCCAGGCCTCCTGCTCCAAGCTCAGCACAAACGGGTGCCCGCTGCCCTCAAGAGATAATGGAAAATAACTGTGGAATCCAAGAGTCCCGTAACATTAAAATGGTAGCTTTGTCCTCTGGTAAATAATATTTAGACATATTTTTTCCAAAACATTCATTATGGAGACAACTTTAATGGTGGAAAATTAAATTTAATTGCACAATTTTTTTTCCTTTCCTCAAATTTATTTATTTGACTACTGTTGTAAATGAGAAAGGGAAGAGGCGTGTCAGCCCTGAACCAGTGAAACCCTTCTCTCACTGTGTTCTAGTTTTTTACAGGCACGAGGGCCCTCTCCTGCTCCTCAGACAGGAAAATTGGAAAGGAGTTTCTGATCATTTGCCAGGGCTTCAGACTCCACGCATGGTCCTGGTAAAAATGTATTTCAATCATTTAGAGAAAATCCCTGAACAGCTTGGAATAAATAGTATACAAGAACTTGCCAAGAATTGAAGAGCAGGAGAAAAGAAGAATAAGAGACAAGAATGCGTGGTAGCAGTGGGTTAGAATTAGACTGAAAGATAATTTAAGGTAAAATTTGTAGTACGAAATATGGTTTGAGGGATGTCCTTTACAGATATGTTAACCTTAGTCCTTATATGTTCTTGTAACATTCTCTACTTGAAATACCATTTTCAGAGGCTAAATGAAAGAAAATGTATGTGTGCTTTCCTTTTGTAGGCATGTTATTGTGCATCACACACCAATCAATTTTCTATCTGTCAGTCTTAAATCCCAGGGCGTAGACAGCAGGTTCAGTCCTTGCAGAAAACTTCCAGTCTGCTCTCCTGATGGCCTGTCCCACAGATTTCAGACCCGCCTAGTCAGCCCCCATGGTCCTGCAAACCAATTCCCTGCAACAAATCTCTTAATGTATATCTTTCCCTGGTTTTGTTTCTTTGATTGAATCCTGACTGATGCAGCTTCTAATGCCTCAGAGTAATGTAGTACTTGGTAGAAATCATATGGGCCAGTGAATCACACACTTAATCTAGTTCCTATGGCCAAATGTACTTTTGTTAGATATAAGTAAAAATTGGAGAATCTTCACACACTTGCTGTTGAGTAAATTCTGGACAGCTGATTGTGATGGCATTGCAGAGACTGAATATTCACTATTCATCAAGCGCTTCATTTGGAATTTTTGCTCAGGCTTCTATGATTTTAGTTCTAGTAAATTATATACATTATAATCCCAACAATGAGATAAAAAGTTTTCATGTAGTCTCCTATTGGAATGTAAGTTACATGATGGAAGGCAGGTTTTTAATGTGTGTATGTGTATGTCTGTGTGTATATACAAATTACATGTTTTAACTCTTTAATCTTTTTCTACTGCTTTTAGCGTGATTGTGGCTTAAAGTTTTCCCCTTGCCCTGCCCTTTAAGACAAAGTAGCATTTCATTAAATGCCATCTGAATAGTCTCATTTTTGTATTATGTGGCTTATTAATAATAAAATAATTTCCCATCAAGAACCAAGAGACAAAAACTTATGTTTGAAGGTCATCCTTTCTTCTATATCCATCTCAATCTGTGTGTAGTGGGTATGTGTGATAACATTACAAGAAACAGAAATCCCTTTTAAATAATCAAAGAAGATGGAGACCTAGGAGAAAAAGTATGTTTTCTTTTGTGCCTTCAGTGTCTAAATCAGTAGATCATCAATAATGCGAGTGACTGAGTCATTACATTATGTGGACGAGGAGATCTTCCAGGGACCTCTTTGACTTCCAAATCAATGCTACCGGCATCCCCTCTGCCTGCGATGGTGTGCACATATCCATTTATTTCCAGTGTTAAGAACAAAGGCCGTCAAAATTCTAGATGCTCTATTTCTAATAATTTTCTAACTATGGTTTCCAACAGAGGCAGTGAGTGCCAAACCATCGTTCCTGGTGGTCAAAGTACTGCTGATTTTATTGACTATCACAGAGAATAATGTTGTATTGGGTACAAAAATCTATAGCACAAAGGCATTTCCTAATCCATCCATGGTACCTTAGCTATTGTTGATAATTTTTTGAAGTTAACATTTTTGTTTTTGTTTGTTTATTCTTAACTGCTTCTAGTTGCTCATGTTCATACTTTTCCAGAAAGTGCAAGATGGAAATTTGATCCTTAGCTGGAGCAGCATATTGAATTTAGCCCACTGTCTACTCCATTAAAATGCTTTGTATACATCCACACACTGTATCTTTGTCAAGAAATCAATGACATTGTTTTGTTCTCCCTAATCCTTGTATCTTCACAACATCTGTTATGGCTGTTTTCATTTTGGGAAAACCTTCTTCACATCAATTATGAAACTATACAGTAGCCTGCTAATAGGATGTTCTGCCTTCCATCTGTCCTGACTAGTAACTTTGCTTCCCATCACCACTTTATTTTATTTCTTAAAAAAGCAAAAGCAGAAACAAACAAAAAATCTTTCAAACTCTCACTGTCTCACATCTTGCTCCAGATCTCACAGTGACCCCTTGTTTTCTCCTAATGCAACCTTAAAATTCAGATCGAACACTCGAGACCTTTAAAAAACATGGGCTCCTAAGTCTAAAGGCCAATGTTTGAAGTTTGCTGTTTATTAGCTGTATGATTCAGGCAAGTTACTTAAGTACATTGTACTTTAACTTTCTCATCTGTAACATGGAGACAGTAATAGCATCCACCTCAAGAGTGGTTAAGAGGATTCAGTGAGTTAATACATGAGAAGAATTGAGAACAGTGCCCATCAAATGGTAACTGCTAAATACATTTTAGCTATCATCATCATAGGTATTATAATAATTATTTATAAGATATGACATGTTGGTCAAGCAAAACCTACTATTTTGGGGAATGTGTAGGTTAATATAGACAGAGGCAATTTGCACAGCTAGGAGCTTAGAGAACTTGGGCTTCTCAGATTCCCTTTTTAGCTTTGCTGGTATGGCTGCACCAGCCTTTGTCTGTGGATCTGGTGAATGGAGTGGCCAGAGAAGAGCCAGTAGACTCAGTGTGCCTTGTCAGAGGAAACGTTCAGCTTCAATCATCACCCTAAATGAAATACTTGATGCTGAGTCATGACCTTTCGTTTTATATAATATAATAAAGGCTGTTGCTTCCAGAGAGACTGTTTCTATCACAGAAATCTTGAAGGGGTTAAAGGAAAAAAAAAGATGGGAATACTATGAAACTAAAACTAAAGGAACTTCTTTGTTTTCTAAAAATAGCCTTCCCTCCAAAAGAGTAAAGTGCATATCCATTTTATTTCTCTTCCATTATTTAAGACCACTGCTCTGGCCAGTTCACTTTGTTGCCTCCAAAACTCCTAGGTTCTGCCACTACTATTTTATTTATGTTGTTTTTCCTTTGTAGAAATCTTTCTCTCTCTAATGTTTGAAGATTGATTTCAATTTCTATGTGTCCAAAACTTTTTGATATTTCTATGCAATATCAAACTCTCCATTCCGGAGCACTTTCCCTTCCTTCCTTCCTTCCTTCCTTCCTTCCTTCCTTCCTTCCTTCCTTCCTCCTTTCTCCTCCCCATCCTTCCCCCCTCCCTCTCAACCCTTCTCCCTCCCTCTCTTTTTTCTTTCTTTCTTTCATTCTTTCTTTCTTTCTTCTGTTTTTCTTTCACCAATACTGACTCAGTACCCACTATGTTTCAAGCACTGTGCTAAGAGCTGAGAATACAGAAGTGGGTACGATAACAAAGGTTTTGGTCCTCAAGGGAGATTGCATTAAGAAAAAATGTATTGGTAATATTTATAGCCAAGATGGAGGCATAGGTAGATATACTTTGCCTTCTTGCACAACCAAAAGAAGGACAACAACCAATTAAAAAAAAAAAAAAACAGAACTGCCAGAAAATCTAGCTGTATGGAAGTCTGACAACCAAAGAGTTAAAAAAGAAACATTCATCCACACTGGTTGGAGGGGTGGAGACGGGAAGCCAGGGTGGAAAGGATGTGGCAAGGCATTGGCTGGTGGACCGGACGTGGTGGCAGCTGGCAGACTGAGTGATCCCACATTCACACCCAGATAAACTAGGAGAAACAACTGGGGAATGAGACAGACAAACAGACCATACAACCCAGGGTCTCAGTTCAGAGAAATAAAGCCTCAAAACCTCTAGTTGTAAAAACATGTGGGAGTTGTGGCAGTAGGAGAAACTCCCAGACTCACAGGAGAGTTCATTGGAGAGAGCCACAGGGTCCTAGAACATACACAGAACCATCCACCTGAGAATCAGCACCAGAAGGGCCCAATTTGCTTGTGGGAAGTGAGGAAAGTGACTGAAAGACAGCAGAGAGCTGAAAAAGTGGCTTTGTTCCCTTTTGGACTCCTCCCCCACATACAGCGGCACAACACAGCAAACAGAGTTGCCCTGCCTGATAAATACCTAAGGCTCTGCCCCTTATAATGTAACAGGTATCCTGAGACAAAGAAATATGGCCCAAATGAAAGAATAGATCAAAACTCCAGAAAAAGAACTAAGTGATGAAGAGATAGCCAACCTATCAGATGCAGAGTTCAAAACACTGGTAATTAGACAGGGTCGTGGACAGCAGAGTCTCACGGGAAGCAGGTCGCGACTGGTCCTCTCAGCTGGGGCTGGAAGTACACAAGGCACTGAAGATCCTGGGGAAACAAATCAAATAAAAATCCCTGCCCTTGTGGAGCATTTGTTCTTAAAGAGAGAGGGACAACAAACAAGTGAAATCTATAGTCAGGATGGACTAGGTTTGGCTACAGTAGAAAAACACCTCCAGGGGACTTCCACCAAGATGGCGGCGTAGGTGGATGCACTTGCCGACCGCACATCCAGAGTGTCTAAACAACGAACGCAGTAGCGAAAAATTAAACAACCAGAACGGACAGAATCGAACTGAAGGGAAGTCCGACACCCAGGAGGTAGGAGAAGATGAACATCCAGGCCGGTAAGCGGGGCAGTTCCAGGCGGAGGAACGGAGTCAGAGGCAGCTCTCACGGAGGGACTCACGCCGCCAGTGCCTGAACAGGGCATGGCCCCGAACAACAGGTGAATCCCGCAAGCCAGCGAGGCTGCCAGAGAGAGGCCAGGGCTGAGCCAGCAGAACCCAGTCTGGCAGAAAAGGCGGTGGGGAACTGGAGAGCGGAGGAGTGACGGGAGCCCGCGGTGATCAGAGGTCACCATTGCTTCCTCCCAGGCCCCCCCCACCGAGGCAACGTCATTCAAAAAGCGACCCAGGTTGCAGGCACCTGCCAGCTGACAAGTGCACCGAGATAAAAAGAATGAAAATGGCCAAAATGAAAGATCAGAACAAATTACAACTAACGGATGACGACATAGTCAACCTATCAGATGCGCAGTTTAAAATGCTTGTAATCAAAATGCTAACAAAACTGGAAGATAGGTGGATGCAAATAATTGAACAGATGAAGAATATGATAAGAATAATGGAGGAAGATTTACAGGGAACCAACAGGGAAAAAAAGGAGGTTGGATCTCAAACCAATGGGGTGGACCGGAAGGAAGAAACAAGAATTCAAAAGAATGAGGAGGGTCTCAGGAACCTCAGAGACATTTGTAAATGACCCAATATCCGGATCATAGGGCTGCCAGAAGGACAAGAGTCACACCAAGAAATTGAATGTATTTTTGAACAGATAATGAAGGAAAACTTCCCAGATCTGGCAAAGGAAATAGGCTTCCTGGAAATCCAAGAAGCTCAGAGAACCCCAAAGAAG